>JANSVK010000219.1:0-52675 GCA_030068005.1 Cladophialophora exuberans | reverse complement strand
TGCGGGGGGGAGAGAGAGATAAGGGCGTTCAAAGCGGGATTCCGAATCACACTCACTCGGTCATTTTGCTGCGGCGTCGAGGAGCCAAAGGGAAGGGGAAAAGATGACAAAATCTACATCCTCATCGTGCTTTTTTTTGGCGCATATTTAGGGAGTTTACCTTGTAGCGGTTTTGTTTTTTGGTACATATATGTGTGTGTATCTGTATCCAGCGATTCAGATCGATGTTTTTTGCCAAAAAGGCAATCAACCCCCCAGGTCTGAAAGACGGCCTGAGGCGGAATGAATGACTCTTATCACTTTTATCTCTTTGACCTTGAGGCTTTCTTATCATCCATTCGGAATGTCTGAATACTTTGTGCTACTGTAGGTGCCATGTCAGATGCCAGGTGTATGCATAAGAGTGTGCGCGACAAGTTCCAATAATGCGCACAAGTTATCAGAGACCGAGATTTCCAATATACATTATCTTGATTGCCGGGTCTAGCAGATGTACACTTTTTATTTTTGCGTATGCGTCTCCCCACAGTCCCGTCCCACGTCCAGCTGCAATATTAGAGCACCCGTGATCAATTTCCCAGTGGCCTCCTAGGCATCTTCACCATTTTCAGGCGTGACCACCGCCCTCGCGACTTCACCCCATGGCGCACTTCCTTCTCAATCACAATCCTCTTCCATCTCTTGCAATCGGCACTCGTAATCTCCGCAGCAGAGACACCTAGTGCGCCCATCTACCCTGCCGCGGCCGTCTCCCTATTCGATCTCGATCCTAACCCCGGCGTTCTTGAGGCTCTCCATATCTTCGATGCTGCGCTTGGGCAGATCGATGCGGAGCAGGCCGCCAACGAGCCGGGCTTTGAGTTCCTTCATTTCGACGTCTTCAGGTAGGGTGAATGTGCGGCGCCAGGGTCCGACTTTGCGCTCCGAGAGTAGGAGAGTCGGTATCATGTCGCTGAGGAGTTCGGCTTCCATGGTTTCTCGACTAGGTGTGCGCATTATTGGGCCGCCGTCTTCATTCGATTTCTGGGGAGGTCAGTTAGTTTGAGCAATTGGAGGCGACGACGAGAATTTCCCCTGTCTGCTTACCTTGCCGTGTCCTGTCTCCTGCGCCCATCCTTCCGTATCTTTGCCCTCCCAGACTCTCTTTCCCTCGCCTTGGTCCATCAGTCCAATGTTCTTGGGTCGCAGGGCCAGGCCTTGCACGAGCAGCGTGTGTGGGCTCATCCACTGGATCACAATGTCGCTTTTGTCCTCCTCGGTCATCCCAGGACATTCGACTTCGATGTGATACGCAGTCATGGTCTCCCGGATATCCGTTGCTGGCGCCCATGCCGTGGCTGACTTTGGAGCGCGGATGCTGCCTGGGGCATGTGGACCTTGGAAATGTGACTGGAGTGTCACTTGGTGCAGCGATGTTCGTGGGAATTCGAAATGGGTTGGGTGTGAGGCGTGAGGCTGGATTGGATGGTCATTTTGGGTTGGGTTGCCAGAAATGCCTTCCGTCTCGACTAGGCGGATGATGTAGTTCGGGGGAACTGCGTAGGGAAGTCCTGGCATGTTGGCTTTTCTAATTCGATAATGTCTCGATTATGAGGTGCTGAATACTCGCAGTCTTGACTCTTGTATAGACGATAACTCTAGCGGTTTTCGGAGATGGTGTTTGATGGAATATCAGGATTTGATTGAAGGGCACTCGTCTTGCATTATATAGTATCTGTGTCAGCAAGCATGGACTGCAACACCTCCGATTAAATGCCTGCGACGAACACAGCAAGGGCTACAATTCCTCCTTCCATCACCGACAGAGAATTATCCGGCCCATGACGTCCAGTGACCTTCAAGGTCTGAGAGCAACGTGACACGTGAGGCTCATTTGCATTGAGCACGATGGTCATACTCGTCCTTGGGTAAACCACTCATCCAGTAGAAGCTGGCCTACTGTAGCTTTAGGAAGTATCATACGATGCAGCATTGGAATGGGATACTCTTGCATGGCATGGGTCTCATAGGCGAGTATCTCATGATACGGAAAAGGGTAAAAGCAGGGTGTTGTTTCTTGGGCCTAGCTGCAGGCCTGTCTCGTTTGGTGCATGGCATTTATCTGATGAGTGGACCCTTTTGCGGAGGCGAGCTCGGGTCCCATTGTCGAAGTCTGCATATGCTGACAATATCAGGAGGACTGAGCATTGGAGAGAGTATTGATCAGCATTGCCGTACGTGCTGTTACACTAGGGGTAGAAGTGGTGTGATATCGGGGAAGCAAGAAATGGGCGCAACCCTCCTTATGGAATAACACTAACCTAGCACCTACCAAGGTGCCAAGGAGCTACCCCGGCGAGCCCAATCACCCCTTCGCTTAAGCAGCCTCGTAGGTTCCCGTCGACGCCAGCATCTGGGTCAAAGGACGTACGGAAGAATTTGATGGCGCGAGGGATAATGGGCATATGCGATCCAACCTGGGGAAGCATTCTCTCCGTTGACGGATTCTAACCGTGATAAATCGATTGTTATCGCCCTATCACAGCGATGCAGTTTTTATGGGAGCAGTCGATCGATTTCAACAGTGTATGAGAAGATACTTTTCGTTTCGGAAGTGAAGCATATCATTTACATGTTACTATTCATGTAGTGTACCCCTGTAGACAATTTTGAGCATTCGAACTGATTTCGTGTATCCGTTTGCCCCATCAGTACCGGAACCCGACGTTTCCTCGAGACGTCCAGGTTCCAATCCCATATCCATAAACGCCTTCGTACATGATGATGTTAAATCGTCTGCGCCGTACTTTCAAAGCAATTTTCGCTGCATTCTGCTAATGCCAGCCGTATCAGAAGCCGCTGTTTCGTGCTTTCATATCTGCTATCATCTCTTGGCGCATGATATCTGCAAGTCGCCCTGCTGCCTCCTGGTCAAGGCTGTCTCTCTTGGGTCTGATTTGCCTGGGCTCTTCGACGAGGCCGTATCTTTCGTCCAAATTCTCTTGCGGAATAATGGTGTCGCAGTTACACTTGTCGTGATGGTGGCCATATTCGCAGAAGGTGCCAGCGCTGTCTTTCATGAGCATCTGCACGGGAGAGCCGCAGCTAGTCTTCCTCTCGTGGTTGCTGACGTGATTTGGGCAGAGAGCTGAGTGTCGCCTCTTGAGCGAACGGCGTGTGGGAGATGAAGAATGCTCTGTCGGCATGGCAATATCCGGACAGAAGCCATCCCATTCCTCTTCGCTGGAAGTGCTGTCATGGCGCATCAAGGCAAATGGAAGGTGCTCTTGCGATGGGAGTCGCAGGTGACATTTAGAGCAGCATCGTGGATGGCTGTGGCCATGACTGGTGGAAAGCCTTCTAAGCTGGGGATGAACTTTTTCAAATCGTTAGAAATGATAAATCTGTGGGGTTGAAGTGGGTAACGCATACTGTGTTCTGTAGAGTTTTCAACATTGGTCGTGTTGTCAGTGGTCCCTCTTCCACGAGAAGGGAGAGTTGTCTGAGGGAACATGCCAACAAATGGATCGTACTGAACCATGGTTGTGGTTGGGTAATAGTTAGGTCACGTTGTTTGTGTCTTTGAAGTTCTGGGTGTTTGTTTGGATTGGTAGAATGATGAAGCCATATCCACGACGTCTCCTCTCGCGGCCTTTAAAGGAATTCATCATGGTATGGGATTGTTAGTGACGAAAATGGCAAACCTTAGATTCCGCTCCGCTGTCATTTTGCTCGAGACTGTAGGCATCTGACTGGGACGGGGAGCCTCTCCGCGGTGTCTGGTGATGGTTGACAAGTTCAGAGGGATTTTCTGTGAGCAAGCGCGTGATGTTCGGAGCCACGGTAAATTGTGACTGGCTAGCGGAGGATTCAATACCGTTCCATAACAAGAACTTTCTAGGAGTTACCAGTTAAGCGTTTTGAGTGGTGTTTTAGGTAAGGTCAAAGGATTTTTAGGCGTACCAGGCTCTCTTGGGGCACCCCGGGTGTCGCCGAGAACCACTGGTAATCGTCGGTACGACATCATTCCCAAACCCGAGCCTGAGTCACTCCACGAAATACGAGGATGGAAATGACGCCGGCTTGCAGTGTTCGCGATGTCGGCGGCATTCGCAACAGTGTCATTCTGCGACCAGAGTCAAATTTGCGATCAGCAAAAGTTCCATCTCGATCTCGTCAACTACATTTCAAAGTAGGGCACATCTTGGCGAGCGCGTGCAGAAGAATTCTCTGTCACAAGAGCTGAAATCAGACCAGACAATCCTCAGACGAAGTTGCAATGTGACGGGTGAACCGTGGCAAAGACTGATGATGAGATATCTGGGACTCGTGCCAGTGTGCTTTAAGGTGATTGCTCGAAAGGTGACTCTTCAATTCTGGCTTGACACAGCTGCACCCAGTCTCTAGTTTGATGCATTGCGTCGCCACTCCATCAAGCCGATTCCAACTTTCCTATCTTTCACACCTCCTATCTTTGCCGGGTTGATCATCAAGACATCTGGTACTGAAGTGACATATGAGAACCCGCATTTCTCAAACACTCTCTTGCTTGCGAGGTTGTGTTCGAAAAAGCCCCCCGTTATGACTTGCGTCAATCAGTTAAACTAGGCCAGTAGGGTTGCTTTAGAGAAGAGGTGGGCGGATAACAAAACGTACTGTGTGCATTCAGGTATGGAACCATAATTTCATCCATCAGAGTCTTTAGAGCGCATGGCATGATGCCACGGCCCTGATACTCAGGAGCCAGCCAACCTGTTCGGTGTGTATCGTGTTAGTGCCGTACTCGATGCTCAGACGATCCACGCGAAGTGCAGAGATCCTACATCCAATCTCCCACAAAATATGTGGATCACCGGGTGCACGCTTGTCATTCTCGCTTTTCAGTCTTTGCCTTTCTACCTCGTCCAGAATATGCCGGAAGCCGGTCCTCGCGCAACGGATTTCGCCAATGAACGATCCGTTGGGACAAGCCCCCTCGACGAGGTCAACGCCTCGGATTGTTAGGCTTATGGTGTCGCAGAGCCATTGTCCTTTTGACCAGTCGATGGGAACTCCGATGGACTCTCGTGAGGCCTGCACGAGTCTGAGCTTCGTCAGGTTCTCATTTGTCTCGGCGACAATCCGAAGACACCATTCTTTGAAATGAATTTCCGTAAAGGGAAACGGGGGACTCGCGAGGTTCATATAAACTGAAGGATGATTCAGGGCAGCAATCCTAAGAGATCCATCTGACCCCTTGATTGGTGTCAAAGCGATTTTCAAGGTCGGATAAGGTATTGGGACAGTAAAGTCAGCAAACTCTGGTGAGACTTCCATGTCTTCACCCGGAATGTGGGAAGGTTGAAGCTTTCATTTGTCCAGATTCCTGGGGGAAAATTGCATACTTGTAAACACAACGTGAGTCAATACTCTCCTCGATCTTTGTCCTTTTGACTCATCAAGCCAGGGACCGTTACACTAGCCTCGCGACGTCTACCTACCCCAGATGTAACTCTATAACAGCTTGTGGTCTCTGTCTGCATCTTCAGCAACATTTCTGCGTTATGGGCTATAGCCAAAAGAAACATCTACAACTTCATCTAAATTGGGAATGATGGAGAGATTAGAAGGCGGATGCGAAAGGTGCAGCTTGTAAAGCGAGCAAGGGACACGCACAGCCTGGTCTAATCTCCGCCGGAGTTGAGTCTTGGCACCTGACGCGCCGCTTTTCAACACTGCCTACCTCCCGCTCAGCTTCCTCTCAGTACTTTTTGATGGGGAGACCATTCCTAAATGCTCTTCCTTTTCGCTCTTACTCAAGTAGCATCGCGAGCCCAACTATCATTGCTCTTAACCCTATCTATCAGACGAACTCTCGGTCTATAGATCTCTACTAAACGTCTCGTCGCTTTCTCGGAGATAGCTCGCTTACGACTTCGGATGACGAACGCGCTATAAGTTTATGTATCGGCTTGAGGCTACGAATATAGTATACATAAAGAGAAGAGAAGGCTTTATAAGTAAGAAGAGTCCGATAATAAACTAAGATAAGTTTGAGTAATACGACTCCATATTATTGTTGAGGAATACTTAAGATCTTCAGGCTCAAGCGAATATCGATCCCCGAGTGATTTCCTCGTAGTGAGGAACAGCTCAACTAACCCTGCGCAAATGTACTCTTCGATCGTAGCCAAGCCCCGTATTTCCACAAATAAAACATTCCAAAAACGCCCAGACAAGCAAGTCCAGCCAGGAAAGACACCCCACCCCCGATGCCGAGATTGACAAACATGGGTCTCGCGACCAATATACACGCCGTGGCAAAGAGTGACCGACACAGATCATTGGCTGCGAAGAGCGACGCAGCGTACTTTGGATAGGACAACGGCAGATAGACGAAGATGCTTTGGAACAAGATGAAATTCGCCGTCACCAGCATTACCACGCCGATCAGGCCAACGATCCAGTGGACGCTGGAACGAGCTGTCCATCCGAATATAAAATAACCAATAGGCAATATGATCACCGCAAATAGAGCGGGTACGAGCCGAGCTTCGGGTTCGGGGAACCCGTTCCGCTTCACTGCAGGTATGAAGCTGTAGAGCTGGTGCACGAAAAGACTGCTGACTCCGAAGACGCAAGCTATTCCGACTGTGAGGAAACATAGCCCAGTTTGTCCGATGTTGAAGCCGTATATTTGAGGATATACCATGGGGAATACTTCGAAGAAGGAGTAATATATACCGTACGTGAGCGACGTCTGGAGACTTGGGTCAATCACTTTGTCTGTGCTATTCGTGTTCAAAGCTGCTACTTACGTAAAGGTTCGTGAAGAGAACAGCCGGGTCTTTGATCGTGATTTCCGCCGGCTTGATCAGAGCATCCCAGATTACCTCGGAGGCGTTTAAGGACGCTTGAGCTACTTCGCTCTGGGATTTGATATTGGTGCGCCGCGTCAGCGCCCGCAGTCTTTGTGCGCGACGGCGCAGAATAGTGGCGGCTGAAGTCTCCGGGTAGGCAAACAACACTACCACGAGGATCGGTGCAGTGAACCACACCACTTCCCAGAGACCCCATCGCCAGTTATTGGCCTGAACCGCGAAGCCAGCGATCACTGGCCCAATGGCAGGGCCCCAAAACCAGACTGCGGTCCAGGATGAGAGAAACAATGGTAGCTCAAGCAGAGAGTACTAGTTCTGTCAGCTTGTCGCAGCCTTCACTACCACTAAACCTTGTGGAACTCACCATATCGCTGACAGAAGCACCTCCGTTCGCCAGACAGGGGCTACCAAAAACTCCTGTAAGGAACCGCAGCACAAGTAGTCCGGCAAAGTTATCCACCAGAGCTAGAGGGATGGACAGAATCACAAAGACGAATATTGTCGGAATGTAGATCCAGTTGCGCCCGACTGCGGCAATCTCGCTGAGCGGTGCCCACAACAGGGGCCCAAGGCCATACCCGACGACATAGATGGCGAGACCGAGTGCTGCCCCTGCATGTCCCACGCCAAAGGAAGCCATCACCCCTGCTTCGCCCGGCACATACATACTGGATGCTCCGTATACCGCCATTGTGTAAGCACATAGTTGGCAAAGGACGACAGCTTTCTTTAATTCACTCCAATTCTGTGGGTTTTCGGGATCATCAGTGGAGTACCAGTCGACCAGAATCGTTCCATCCGACGTCCTTGTCGGTGTTACAACAGCTCTTGTATTTTGATTCGTAGCCGCTTGCTCTTCGACGTCGGATTGTTCTCGAGTATCGGGGCTGGTAGGTATCATGGACAAAGCAGATCTTTGTGAGAAATTGGTATGCAGACGATTGATGTCGGCTCCCGGAGGCAATTTGTCGTCGACATCGTGTGCAGGGTTGAGGTTGTTGGTATTGTCAGTGTCACTGCTCCAGATTCCGTCGCTCTGTCGTTCGCGGTTGACTGGCTTGTCGCTCTTCTCTGACAAGAGATGATTCTATGACAAATCAATAAGTCACCAGTCCTGAAAAGTGACTGGAAAGATCATACCAATGCCTTCCACTCAAATCCTTCTCGCTCCTCTGGATACGGCAGCACGTTGTTTCCTGCAAGATGCCTGATAGTTTGGCCAACTGCCGATTCTCTAATCAGATCCATTGCCCCGGTTGAGAAAGAATGAAGCTGGCGTCGAGGCGCAAAACGGTAGTGCGAGGAATTCCGAGGGAGGAAGCTCGTCGTAGGGTTTTATACTTGTTCAGCGGCTAACAGCTAACCTAGCACACTGCCCGCTTGAACAATGTCTCATCGCCACATCTCTTAGAGCAAGCATGATTTCTTGCGCCATGGAGGTCCACTTCCTCTGCTTGTCATAGTAGCTAACTTGCTGGACCACAGGATAAGTTTGCGACCAGGCTCAGAGCAATGTGAAAAGTCATCTACGCGATCGAAGGTACTTACCTGTTTCGAAATATCAAGAGCGAGGGACACTTCGCACGTCCCTGACGTTTCGGAGACATCGGAAATGACTCACTGGAGGAGACCAGAGGTGGATTCCACGCAATTCACGGCAGAAGTTGGTATGAGAACAACTCGATAAGGGGCAAGATGTTGTCGAACAAAGTTGCCCGAAAGGGGACTAGAGCAAGCCGGAAGGCCCACTACTCGGGTTGTCAGCGGCTTTTTACTAATGCTAAAGGCTCGAAGAATCCTTCTAAACAAGGGTCGCCGAGGAGAACGAGTTTGGGCAGAGTCTGAAGAGGAGAGATGGCAATGGTATAAGTACTAGCCTGTCACCCTGAAGTTGCCGAAGGCAAATGCAGCAAGATAGCAGCGTTAACTGGCCATGATTGACACAAACGAGACTTTTGACGGGACTTTTCCCTTCAAGCCGCACTTCTCGACATCTGCCGGCTTCCAAATGCATTATGTCGACGAGGGTCAAGGATCGACTGTGATGTGCCTGCACGGCGAGCCGACCTGGGGCTACTTGTATCGCGAGGTCATACCTATCTTGTCGAAGAGCCATCGCGTCATCGTCCCTGATTACATGGGTTTCGGGAAAAGCGAGACCCCTCAGAACGTCGAGTACACCGCTCGCCGTCATGCCGACAACCTGGAGATTTTGGTCAAGGAGCTCAATCTTCACAACATCACCCTTGTTGTACACGACTGGGGTGGCCAGATAGGAGGAGCTTTGGCGTTGCGGCAACCAGACCGGATTAGTCGCATCGTCGTCATGAACACACTCCTCTCACTGGGGATGCCGGCAGAGGATGAATGTTGGAAGAACAATGCCAAGGAGTCGGCTTGGTTCGGATGGGCAGATCGCGCCGTAGGCGACGGCACGTTTGAAGCAACATTGCGGAATGCTGGTGTCGCCATCGTCGGGCTCATGAAGCTACTCCAGGGTTTCGAGCGTCGGGACGCTCCAGAAAGCTTCTTCCGTGCCTACTCGTCGCCGTTCGGTACACCCGACGAATGCCACGGTGTCATCGCCTTTCCCAAGAGTATCGTTACAGGGTCCTTCAAAGCTGAGCAAGGGACTGCTGAAGCTGTGGCTGCTGTCCAGAGCAAACCAGCCATGATGATCGAGGGGACCCGCGACAAGGTTCTGCTGGCCAAACATTTCGTGCCTGTTTTCAAGGCAGCGTTCCCAAAAGCGCCAATTCATTACCTGGATAATGCGAGTCACTTTTGTCTCGAAGATGCTCCAGAGGAGATTTCGAGACTGATCCTGGACTTTATCAAGAGTACTTGACTAGATCAGAGAAGGAGTGCTAGTGATGATAAATTCAACTGAATCGCGAGGTAGCATAGCGGTTGGTAGAGAACAAAGCAAACTTTCCTGCGGAGTAGCTCACTTTGAGAACCATGCCGCTGCTAGCAGTGGTATTTTTCTACTTCTTCCTCGTCGTTCGTTCACTGAGCCTATGCACAGTCCCAGAACGCCTTGTTCACGCCACCCCACTCCGGATTGTCTTTCGTCGCGTGCAGCATAACCCCTGGCCAGGAAACCTTTGGCGCTTTATTCGGGGTGATAAGAGCCTGGCGTACCACAGCGTGCCCCAATTCCTTCTCGATATCCAGTCTTGGTAGGTCGTTATCGATAACAGCTTGTTCGTCCTCTGTCAAGCCCGTCGTTGGGACCGCGAGTGCCCCAAACTCAGCCATAATAGCCTGTCGCAGTGCCTTGATCATACCAGGAAGACGTTCACCAATGCCCGGAGTCGAGTGGAGCGCCATTGCAAGCCAGGCTTCTCGCGTCAACTGTTCGTCCACGTCATGCTGCCGTAGTAACTGTGCGGCCTCGTCAGCACTGGCCACCTCGAAGCGTTCAGGGGTCGCGTCGTATTCGTCGACAATGGAGATATCGTGAAGCATGCAAGCCGTAAAAAGTACATGCAGTGCCAGGCCTCCAGTTTCGACGGGGCTAGAGGGAAGAGTATATTCTATGGTACTAGACGGGTATAGGAAAGCCTTTGCGTAGAGGTAGACCCGGAAGCTGTGGTTGAAAATCGAAGCGGGAAGCAACGATTGAGCCAGGGTTAGGGATGCCTGTGCGGCAGTGTGCTTCGGCACTGAACTGAGGGCGATCGGGCTTAAAGAGCATCGGCCCAGGCGGCCTTGGGCCGGCTCCGAATTTCCCTCTGGCGGGCACATTTCCGATTTCCAACACTCTGTCAGAGTGCTTATGACAACAGGCTTGATCAATCTTTCCTGAGACGGGGGATAGATGCCCTTATCTATAGATGCATGAAAATGACATCCCTCCAAGTGAGACACTCAGCCTAGAACGTCCCTCTTTGACCTGGCCTGACCCAAATCCCGAGCGCCCTCGACCTACCTCGAAAATACTTTCTTTCTCTGGTCAAGCCAGGCGATCTGCCTGGGAACACTGCAAAAACAACTTTTCCGAATCAGCTAGAGTATTGAGCTTCCACCAATCGCCAAGAAGCCAACCTCAGCTCCAAAGTGAGTATGGGCCGGGAACCAACAAGCAAAAATTGCCACACCTGTCGCAGGCGTCGTGTCAAGTGTGACCAGACCAAACCGGCTTGTAAACGATGCCAGAAAGCAAAAATACTCTGTCATGGATACGAAAAAGTCCTCCGCGTCCAAAACTACGGTCTGGTTAGTGCTCCGGATTCATCAAGCCCCTTTCGTCTTGCCAAAGTCGACAAGACTTCCTCATATCCTGTCCGTCCGCCCGCGCCCGCGCCCTTGCCAAAGGAGCACAACCCTTCTCATAATGTGCACTCGAAGACTCGACCACTGAAGTCAAACGACTCTCCCGCTAGTCCTCAACCTGGCCAGACCCCGGAAGACCTGTCTCAGCGTTGGGCGCCGTCTCCTGTGCTAGCACTCTTACCATTCCTCGACAACATCGCCTTCACTTATTTCTTCAATGCATATAGTTGGATCAATGTACACAGTATCTTGTTGCAGGATACTCCCATGCGCCAGCACCTGGCCCAAGATGGCGACAGCTTGGTACAAGACACACTTCGCGCCCTGGCGTATGGTTTGTTCAGCCAGGACTATCATATCCCAACTCTCCGACAGACGGCGGAACGCCTGTACGGTGCAAGCTTGCAACGATTGCAATCAAAGCTGCTAAGTGCTGGTAAGGAGGAGCTGGCTCTTCTGATTAAACCCATTGCCATTATGGGATCTTACTCGGTAACCCCACCCAATAGCAATGACAGGAGCGACCGGCGGGATCATGGCTAAAGAACCCCTCGAATAGGTTTCTGTCGACAGGGATCTACGTTTCACACATCACCATGGCCTGGGGTGCATTCTCGAGCACTGTGGGCCACAGAACTTCCAAACCCCCGATGCGTTGCCTCTGTTAGAGTCTTGCAGAATGACGCTGGTGTGTGCACGAATCTCTAATAGCGAGATGAATCAGAGACTTACATTAGGAAATCCAGATCTCGAGCGCAATAGTTCGTCGACAGGGCACATTTCTACAGCAGGAATGCTGGAGGACATCGCGATGGTCAATATCAACCGAACTCAAGCCGCAACGCAGCAGGCTCCTAGACGTCTTAGCCAAGATTCCCTCGATAATTCAAGCTGCAGACGAGCTTCTCGAGGAGCGGAGCCAGCGGATTGCCGCCAGAGCTATAAACCACACTCCTGTCGAAGCCAAAGAGACCCCATCAACGGTGGCGAATCTCCAGCAGCGGCTAGAGTGCGTCTCAGTAGAATTAGCGCTCTGGAGGGCAGAGTGGGAGCAAGAAAATACGTCTCTGGCTTCTGAGATCCTCGCGTGGGCGTTTTTAAGGATCGGAGACGAGTTTTATCGTCCTGGGATCCACGGAGCACAAGGCCCAGACGTCTACGGATTGAACATGAGTCTTCCCACCGATCTGGACGTTCCCTTTCCTGCTGAAGATTCCTCGGTGCAGCTCTGTTCCGATGACACCACGTTCTCTCTTATGCAGGACGTGTCGATGTACATCACGGTGCTGATATGGGTCGAAAGACTACGGAAAAATCTTGCAGGTGCCGCACGTTCCACCGACGCGATCGATTTTTACAACTCCCCATTCTACACAGATTGCCGCTGCTACTACAGCCAGTCCGGCGGCTCAAGAAGATGTCAGATCTACCCTCCGGGTTCGTGCGACACAAAAAGCATGGCATGGAACATACACACGCCCAGGGTCTCAGAGTCCCCTGTTCGTATAGTCGCAACCAGCAGTCCAGGCTCCGGTGATTTTGAAGCTTTTGAACCCGCGAAAGAGAGCCCAAGAGCATTGTCGGCTCAAGATGGCTGTCTACTCCTTCCCGGCGACGGCAGATTCGCGGCCCAACTGCGGATCCTAAACTGGTTGGTGAAACATCTTTCGGCAGGGAGTCGACCGTACGTTCTAGGCACGCTGGCCGCGATGGGTCTAAGCCACTGCGTCCATGACGTCCGCCCTTCGGAAGGGAATGAGGCCATCGCGAGAACGATCCGAGGAACGATGGCAAGCTCCGGCTTCGAAGGTGCTGCAGATCTTTTGCTGAGAAAGTATAGCTGAGGTGGCCAAACATCAACGAGCCTTGTTATCATCCATTTATTCTGGAAACCACCAAAGCCAAAATGGACTCGAGGTAGTATGGGCCGTCCCCGTCAAGTCCTCTTCCAGCCTTCTCAGGGAGTACTCAATCGGCACTAACAAGCAGCATCGATGTGGTCGTTCCTAGACGTGTTGACCGATGAGCAGGATTATGCCGTAGGTTCATCGCCACTCCTAGATAAGGTGTAAAGTTGCCGATGGCGTACATGTATGTAGCCCGATCAAATGTCGTAGATACCCAGTTAGATACAATCAAGATCCCTGCAGGCGGCGTTCACTCCTCGCAGCTCCCGTTTGGGAAGGTTTCTTCGAGCCCGTCAGCCAATAGAAAATGCTTCCATAGCGCTGTTTGATTGATAATGCGTTGCAAGTGGAGGGAAAATGTGGAAAATCACCCAATATGTAAATGGGCTTCAGACTCGTGGGTTTAAGATCAACAACCTCACGGCTGCTCGTTACCTATTGTACGTGCTGTCCCATGAGCTTTTCTTGTGTCTTCCACCTTAGTTTAGTGTTGCACGCCTGTAGATCTACGAGCTCAAATTGAAGGAACTTGTACGGGGGCCACGTCACCGCAAAAAAAAAATAGAGGCTTTGATTCAAAGCTTCCCATCCCTGTCCCGTCCAGTCGCCTGCTTTTTATTCTCGGTCGGTGCTATTTTGCGCACCTTTGTCCATCTGTCTATTAGTAGATCGAGGGAATGTAAGGATGACTCGCTCAGAAGAAACAGAGTGGTGGATCAACGCCGTCTACGAAGCTATCCGGCAGATTCCCCTGGGTCGGGTCACCACATACAAGCACATCGCGTCGCTTCTGGGAACCCGTAAGTCGTCACAATGCATAAAATCCGTTTCCAAGAAAAGAAATATTGATGGAACTCAAGATGCTCGCTTGGTGTGTTTGTTCCACTGACTTTTACGAGCCACACAGCACAGAGAGCACGTCAAGTCGGCGCTTGCCTATCCAGTCTCCCGAGAGGCCCTAGAACTGTTACCGCTACTACCACTGCCCCTGCTCCCCGAAATATGGAGAACGATGACAATGAAGAGACGAGTAACGACGACGACGACGACGACGACGGTGACGACAACCAACCAGTCTTGGAGCACTACAATCTAGACAGCGTCCCGTGGCAACGGGTCATCAACTCGAAGGGAATGATATCGCACCGGTAAGTTCCCATCTATCTCGTCCACTTTGTTTTGAGGAAGGGCAACAAGCTGACAAAGTTCCCCGATCGATTTCTGCAGTGGCCCCGGGTGGGCGACTCTTCAAGCCGAACGTCTGAGAAGAGAAGGCGTGCAAGTCGACGAGGACACGATGGGGGAATACTACATCGATGTCGCCGTATACGGATGGTTTCCTGACGAGTTGCCAGACGAGGAAGAAGGAAGTCAGTGAATGGAAGAGGCGACTGAGCGTTGAGGGGGGATTTTACGAACTATTTGATTCGTACCACTACAATCTACAGGGGGTTTACCTATTCACTCCCGTTTGACACTTTGTGAACGAAGGCCTCTATCGCCGCATTCGTCTCGATGGGTCTCTCCCAAAAGCTTGCGTGACCAGCATCCCTCACAAGAAGCAGCTCATAGTGCGTAAAGTGCCGTTTCAGCAATGCATCCGCCTTCTCCCATTGTATCTGCCGATCGTGTTCTCCCATGATCAGCAGCACCGGCATTGTGGTCGCGTGGTCCAGTAGCTTGGTTGGGTCCTGCTCCCGCGCGGTCAGCAACAGCGTTCGAGCATGAGGATTCTGCTGGCCCATCGCCCCGGCGAGCGCGGTGTGCTCGGTGTACGACATTGTCTCTCTGTTGGGCGGGTGGAAGCAGCTGTCGAGGACGACTTCGAGGCTGGCGGCGATACCGACTGCCTCGCCTTGCAAGAGCGGACTGAGGGCTTCAAATGCGAAAGGATGGCCGATTTCGGGGTGCTGCATAGAGAAAAAGAACAGCGATTCAGCAAAAACCACGGCTGGATGGCGGCAGGAAAAGGAAGCAGAGACCAGGGCACATAACATACCAAGCAATATTTCGACAGAAGACTTTCATCTTGGAATTGCTTCCGGAAAGCCAGACTTGAGCTTGAAAACCCAGGAACGAACACAATGACGGGGGCTTCACTGGCGGAGCGTCCTGCCGAAGCTGCCCAAATCAGCGTGCCATCCGGGGAGCGGATCGTTGGGTGTCTGGTGTCGATGGCGCTGAACATTGCTCTTTTTTTCCCTCTTGTGGGATTTGAAACGAGCATTCACTTCAAACAGTCAGTTGCAAGCTTTTTCAGACGGGTGTGCAGGAGATGCAGCTGGACAGCGAAAGTGGCAATATCTCAATTTGCCAGGGAATCGTGGACACGGCCTCTCTGAGCGCGCACGATGACAGGGGTCAAGCTTGGAATACATGGCAGAGCGAGACACTCATGTGTGCGATTTCAAAATCTCTGGCTCCAAGCCTACGTCCAGTGCACCGTGCCTATCGATTTTGATGCATGTCGAAGAAACCTTCCGAAATAAGTAGCTAGCGTCCATACACAGTCAAACATCCCAGGCGACCTATGACGGTCCAGGGCCCACTGCACTCGGTAGTCAACAGAGTCGGATTTACACCACAGTCGAATGCCAAACCAGGGGTACGAGTCACCTGCGAGTTACGGATCAAATCCTCTGGGTAAGCGAGTCTAAACCCAAAATTCCAGTGCGCTTTTCTGACCACGTGTTGATTTAATGTAGGACTTTCGGCAATATATCCGTAGGAGTTGCTCATCAGACAGCAATCAGACGGTGTTTTTGACAGCACCTGAGCTGCCGCGAGTTGGGGGGTGGGCACAGGGCGACATCAGCCTAATCTAGTCTGGATCAAGGCTGGGCTCGACGTGAATTTACCTCGTCTTGGCAAATCCCTCTCCTTGAAACTCCCAGCGTGCATTCTGCTCATCTCATCTTCCTTCCCACAACTGGACTTTTTATCCACACATTGTCGTAGCCTCGAATGTAGGGTATTCCGCCGCTACCATGTCGGTGGAGTTCTAATCCGACTTCTGGGTGGGCTTCCACATATCGGCATCCCCAAACTTCTCTATCACCAATCCTGCTGACCCTGGGTTACTTATGCCTGCCTTCAGTTGCATTTCATACGCCATGACTCTCAACCTCTCGGCTTCTCGGGGCGTCAGTGCAAAGTAGAACTCGATTCCGAGGTAGTGAAGAAATATTGAGATCCAAAGCGACATGGCAAAGGTGATGCGAAGACCCGCAGCCGCCTCCTCCACTGACCCATCGATCAAATTCGCCCGAATGATTTCCAAGTTATCAACCGAGATTGTCGAGTTAATCACACAATTGGGGTAGGCAGCAGCAAGGTAGGTAAACCCGTGCATGGATCCAAGCTCACCACAGGTCATAATGACGCTATATGATCCGATGGCCGAAATGATGAGAGCGGCGACAATCAAGATGATTCGAGTCGTGATGATCGTACCCAAATAAAACATCGTGCGCAACATCCAAGCTCGGTGTTGGTCTATTTGGAGTTTCTTGATGTTATAGTATGCCAGAGACAATCCTACTGTCGTCGAGATGGCGAGGACTCCAACCGCAGCCTGAGTTGCGAGCTCTCCACCGACCGCGCGTCGACCGATCACAAGTCCACCAATGTTACTGCCGAAGATGAATACCATGACCACGTGGCCATTGATGCGATGCAAGATCATCGCTCGGTGCCTGATTACGGGAACAAATTGAAAGACCATCAAGATACCAGCTGGGAGAACTGTCGCAAGATGAAGGAACAACCCAATTCGATAATGACCATTTTGGTACCAATACCACTCCCCAGGCGCGGCATCCTGCGCGAAAGTCCTAAAGTCAATATACCCGAGCCGTGCAATCGAGAAAGCTAGCATCGCTCCGGCGAAGATGACGACTACTGAGATCAGCGAATCCGAAGCGTTCTCTGTTCTCTTGTGGCCAGCAACTTACACAATGGGATGTTATATGCATTTTGAAATCCCAGCCAGGACAACTTGGGCTGAGGTTGTGGTTGTCTCGCACCAATAGCCGTGATTGCGGCACTCTTGGGACGTTGAGTCGTGTTTTGCATGGTTCAACAGGGAAAGTATTTTCAGAGTGTAGGTTCTCATCAACTCTTCAACCTGGAAAGCTCCAGGCGTATTTATTACCCTTTTCATTTCTGCATACGTGGAAAATACGACGTATCTTGCTCCAAATACGGTACCTCCTGATGCCGCGCAACATTCCGCTTTGGGCTTGATCCACCTCAGATGCCTCCAATCATCCAAGTGCGAATACCAAGACAAGCAAGAGACCGAATACGTCACGATACCTCGACTGTTCGAAATCGGACCTTCGAAGGTGCACTCATAGTGAGGACATAAGAATCTCGGACTAGGCCAAGTACGATCAACAATGGTGGGTGTACCACGCTCAAAGGGCTGCATCGAGTGCCGAGCTAGGCGAAAAGGCGTCAGTCCTCCAAGTCGAAGTTGGGATCTGTGGATGTTGACCTCGTACTAGTGCGATACTCAACGCCCAGAATGCGGTCAATGTGTGCGTAGAGGGATACAATGTCCAGGCTACGCGAGACCTCTCAAGATCGTTTGGATGCAATCAAGGACGAAGAATTCACCAGCGCACGTGGTCGCGAGTCCATCAAATCTTTCAAGGTCCCCAACGGAAAGTGTGACCGAGGACTCAGTCCTACAGGAGCCATCGCCATCGCTTCTCAACTCGGCATTTCGCGCCCAGATGTACGAACGGTTCTTTGCTGATTACACGCCTCATTCCGTCGACTCATGGCCACCGTTACCAACAGATCTTTCGGTTCTGCCTTCAACCTCCTGGCTTACAGCCGCTGCCGTCGTCGCCCCCACTGATGCTGTGTTGAACAACGCGCTCATGGCATTGGCTCTTGCGCAAATCGGCCGCTTGACTGAGAAAGCGAATTTCATGTGGAGCAGTCGCAGACTTTACGCCGAAGCCTTGAGCGGTGTCAACAGAAAACTTCGAACGGGAAAAGAACTCACGAGGGATACTACACTCGCCGCGGTCTCTGCTCTGAGTATATATGAAGTTTGTAGCAACAGGTATATCCGTTAGTGTCATTGTCGCTAATTCGATGCTAGATGCAAGAAGGGCCCGGAAGTGCAAGATCGAAGAACTGGGCATCGCATGTCAGGGGTGCATCAACACTTGTTCAAATGCGCGGAAAATACAACTTCTCTACTCAACTGAGTGTCACAATCTTTCTTGGTACGCAGATCGCCGAGGTAAGATCACATGAGTCAAGGCTAGGAAAATGCACTGATTTGACGCTGTTACCACACAGTTGATCGCCGCGATTGGAAATCGAAAACGCTCATCCAACGCTTCATTGTGGTCCTTGGAAATTCAGAACCTCCTTCCCGACTCCAAGTTCGCCTCAGCAATGCGTCTTTTCGATATCCTGCACACCCTACCTGAAATTCTGAGACAAGGAGACTACATTGATCTTGTTGTCAAGTCCAACAAGTTATCAAGCGATGAAGCCAAGGAGCTAGTCAACCTGCTGACCATCCAATGCGAATGCTTCCGGATGCAATTAGCAGAGTGGTATGAGGCACTGGAGCCAAGTTATCCAAGCAGCCATGCCCACAGTCCATCGACTCCGGAACTATACTGGTACCAACCATCCACACTATACGACCAGTTACCTCCGGCTAGCCCTTTTCGTATCTTTCCGACTTATATCTGCTTTCGAAACCCAGATGTTGCGTATCAGATCTTGTTGCATTGGACAGCATTACTTCTGATGTACAGCACTTTACATTTTGTGAAGGCTCGACTACAGTTCCATCAAGTCGACCCTTTGCCGTACAATTTCATCCGTTGTACCACTCCGGGTGCGGCACGCTCACTCGCCCTGCTCATTACTCAATCTCTTGAATACTTCGTTCATCCAGATATGGGTCTTTTAGGCACAAATATTATTGGATTTCCATTGTCGGTCGCTCAAGGCTATTTCAGCTACACGAATTCAGAGGAGGTATTGTGGTTCGATGTAATATTTCAGAGGATCAGAGATATGGGGTCTGGTTTAAGGGGCTTCCTGAAGGACATGGCTGAAAGAAGAACAGTAGAACTCGTGAGGCCGTGGAATCCTTCGATGGACAACCACGAAACCCAGCAGCGTAATGGACCACAGTGAAGAGCCATTCGGAATCCGGCCCTCAAATCGGAGCGGAGGAAATGTTTGCGGGGGAATACTACTAGTCCGCCAATTGACCAATCACATTGTGGACCCTCGTGGCAAATGCCTCACTGCCAGCGCCAACTACAGCCTCCAATTCATTCAGCCCTGAACTTGTTTTCCCTTTCTTTCCCATCACTTCTCTGGTCAAAGCATCTCTCCTCCGCCTGGTGGGTAAACATCATGGCGTCGTCAGGAGGCCACCTCTTGGCTCAAAAGGCCATGAGGTTGGCAAGATACGCCGCCGAGAAGACGGGCAAGTTCATACGCGACAAGATCCCGCAGGCAGCCAAACCGTTCGAGGCCGACGTCGAGCCCGCCTACGCTCGCATTTCCCAACGCCAACCTACAAACCGCCTGGGTCAAATTCGACAATCTCAAGGCCGTGCATACAGCACCAAAGTCAACGCCGCTGACACTATTCGGCATTACTCCTCCCATGCTACCTCCAAGACCCGCCCCACGCGAGCAGCCTATCCTTCATCGCGCACCGCAACCGCCGTCAATCGGTTCACCGGCCGTGCTCCTTTCGCTTCCACACTACGACCGAACCTTACAGGTGGAACTCTGGCTCGTCATGCTGGCGGATATGGGCTAGGAGGTGGTCGAGCGGGCGGGGCACGATACTTTTCCCATTCACCTGCTGCTCCGGCTCAAGTGGTCACCAATGTGTCCCAGGCAGTTCGAGCATTTTGGCTCTCTGGCCAAAAAGCTCGTTTTGATGGGGCCAACCCAAAGACCGGAGAGAAGCGATTCCGAGCCGTGTCCAACCTACAAGAGGATGTGAGACATACCATGGACATGTCGTCGAAGACTGCTCCCGGTTCCTTCATTGACTTCAAGGTCTCCCCAACCATCACCGCCATTGGCCCTCTGGCCAGCATCTCTCGCTCACCATCCCCTACCTCGTGCGACTATGAGGCTCAACAAGACACCTTGAACAACAGCACTCTCATGTCAAACCTCTCCGTTGACTTTGCCCGCGCACTGAAAGACCTCGCCGCTATCATGAATGATCTAAAACACTTGGCTACACTAGGCGACCTTCCCATTTTCCTGCAAAACAGCACCACTCTCCGAGTCCGGTTCCCCGGCTGTGACGTGGATACAGTAGAAGGTCTATGCCGCGAACTCAACATCAAGCGCGGCATGGTTGGCCAAGACGAGGACTTTGACGCCCGCAACGGCACCGACATGGCTCTCCTGTTCCCCTTTGCGCCGAGCAAGACAGCCAGTGAGGCTGGTTTCGACAATATGGCGTTCGATCGACCAATCAAGCGCGTCAGAAAGGACCTGGTCGAATGGCATGAAATGCTCAGTCCTCCTCCACAACATGCCTCGGCCGGTTTCTCTCACTTGTCCGCGACAAGTAAATCCGCTGACGCGGCGTACGACATGATTGACGAAGCCATAGGCCAGAACCCCTGGATCTCGTCGCCGTCGGGATATTCGAGTCTCCGAGAGAGTGAGCTTCTCGACGATGACGATGACGATCCTGCGGCGGCCTACTTTTTCTCGCCTCAAGTGCAAAGGGAGAGGCACGCTGAAGCCGCGGCTTCGGGCGCCGGATTTGAGGGCGTCGAAGGGATATACCGCTTTCTTGAGGAATGTGATCGAGCACGTGCCTAGGATAGCAGGGCCCCCGTCAGATAGTGTCTTACCAGGAAGGATCTCCTTTGTTACATTACACAGTATCTACTACACCATCCACTAGGCTCAGAATGAAATGATATTCATGTTTGTGATTTAGTTCGTGTTCATGATCGTTTTCATTACTCATGTGCTCTGTTCTCTATCAATAGGACCGACATACCGTTTCGTTCCAAAGATTGGTGAATTAGCGGAAACTCCTTCACGACCCTACTGTTGAGGAATTCTCTATACTCAACCATGCACGTTTCATCATCTTGGACGCTCAGGCTCCTCCATCAATCCTCCCATCTACGTCTCCATCTCCCTCAGCGTCACTCAACTTGACCTTCAAGTCGCGATTCTCCTTGACGACTTTATCTTTCTCCCTCCTCAACTCGTCGATCGTTTCCTGCAATTCAGCCAATTCATCCTCGGCACCAGATGAGAATTCCTCGATGATTTTAAAGACACGCCACAGTCGTAGGACGACGACCAGCGAGCCGGCTTCTTCGAGCGGACCGGCGCGAAGAACGAGGTCGATGACGAACGCTGTGATGATGACGAGGGCGTCGAAGGTATGGAACGAATTGGAGAAATAGCTATCAAGTTCAGTGTTAGGGATGTGGTTGTTCAACGGTAGCTGGAATAAAAATAGGACAAAAATTAAGGGCAGGAAACAGGAACGATCTGGGATCCTTACTGAAATCCAAAAGCAAAGACACTGGCCAGCAATTCAGCCATGAACAAGCATGAAAACACCAGACTCATGTAGTCCAACACCTCGCTCGCTTGCTGCCAGGCGTGCAGGTTGAATCCCTTCTCACCCCCATGCTCGCAAATGTGCAAGCTGATCAGGAAATCCGCAAAGATGCAGGTGATATCTGCACCAACGAGCAGGATGACGAAGTAATGGCCCCATTTGGACGAGAGCCAGTGTTGGAGGGAGTGGCGGAGATGCCAGACCCAGCTATCCTCGCCGTGGATTTTGACGATGTGACAAGCGATCTGTGGTCATGTTCATATTAGACATCGATTTAGGTTCTTATCTGCGAGCATTCGTTCTTGCAGAGTTTCGGAGCACTCACAAAGTCCTGAGAGTTCCGGAGGGTGGCGAGATATTGAGAATCAGAGGGCAAAAGAGTCTGAGGGTGTGTGCTGGGAGTGGATTGGACCAGAGGCTGCCGCTCCGAGTCGCTCATGGTTGCAAAATCGAGCTCTTTACCACGTTTCAATTGAGGCGCCGCTGTGAGCCTAGAGGGATCTTGTTCACATATACGAATAATCTCCCCCAGCTCATAGAAATGCTGCGTTGCATGTACCCATGTGGGCAGACGGTGAAGCTGTTTCTCAGCTTATGACGCGGCTTTCCCGATCGGGCTGATGCTGCCCGTGACGCAATGGCTTCAGCGCCTCAACATCGACACCGACTTCAGATTGGGACTTCTGTCGGACATGTATTCCGTGCCTGTGCCTCCCCTGCTTCAAAGTACAAATATAGCTACCTAGGTACTCATTCAAGTTCAGGAAGCCATTCTGCGCATCAAACGTCCAAGGATGCACAAGAGACATGTCTCCGGTCACAGCTGCCTCTACTCTCACGACGGTCGCACCGTGCATGCCGCCCGTGGAGGCTGTACCTCTCTCATGCTTACCTCGACCATCTTGATCGCAATTGCCAGTATCAAGTATGGAAGGCTCGATGTTATCCGTCTCTCGAGGTATAAATAGCCCGAAAAGAGTGAGTTGAACTATCTTCCTTCATCATCGTTTACCACCACAGCCGTTCATCTGCATTCATTTTGCTGCCTGACGCACAACTATCGTCTTACCACATCTGTTACTGTCCACGACTATCTGTGAATACTCTGTACTCCTTCTCTTTCAGGATAGCCTACTACCTAGACACACCCTCGGCTCAATTCTCAAGTTACACCTCAAGTCCCGCCAGTCCCGAAACAAGATCCTCCGCACTGGTGTGGCTATTCAGGATTCCATATCCCGACGACCCTGAATCCACTTCCGTCCCGATCCCGACGCCGTATCTAGCAATGATGCCAATGGCAACCGACTCCCTCACTGCAACAGGCGTGATCCCCTGGTGGATCTTGGTGCTTGATCTATGTCTCACTTGTTTGGCCATCATTGTTGTTTTTCAGCTCGTGAGCGCGGTATTGCGCTGGGCTCAAAATTGGCGACGGAATCCGGACAACCCCCCCAATCGACGACAGAATTCGCCCAGCCCATCCAGTCGACCAATTCAGTCCCCACCTCCACCCTACACGCGCGACAATCCTGTGTGATCGAAATGACTGTATGAACACCCTCGAAGCATGCTTGGTCGTCAGGAATGGTCCCAATCTGCTCTGATCTCTGCAGAACAGCAGTGGTTAGGTGGAAGAGGTCTTGTCTTGGGAAGCAAAGGTTGATATTGAAAACAATGAGAAAAAGCGGTGTCGACTGCTCAGTTTCGGGGCTCATCTGTACATAAGATGCATGTGTCACTTAGCAATGTTTTGTACTTGTGCTGATGTCAGTCGCTGTTTTCGAACTGGGCTCATTTTTGGACGCCCTAGATTTCATCGTGAAGCTTCTCCATTATGTGTATTACGAAGGGATTTGAGACTTCACCCAACGACCGATTGTGCCGAAGCTATGTTATCTTTCGTGGTACCAAGATGCCATTCGCCACGGCTGTCATATCAGTATCTGTGACGATCGAGAGATCTTCAGCGATTGAAGGCTCGCTAGTGGGACGAGATATTTCTCGGCCAACATCCTTACGACAAAAAGCGCCGGTATAGGATTAGCCAGCGACTCAGCAGCACGAGATTCAAGATATGCAACACCATTCATAAGCTCGGTGCCAGAAGAATGCAGACCTTGACCACGGGCGCCGGAGACCAGCTTATCCGGCACCAGTATCATACTGTACAGTCCAATTATGCCATACCCGACAATCCTCCGCAGTAGGGTTGGAGGCTTGCGGTCGTCGATGCCCAGCCAGGACAAGATGGCATCCTCGGCAGCCAAAATCGCGGCCTGGCTGCCGTAAAACGCGAGGGCGCCACCCGCAGAGAATCTTTTTGAGCCGCGATTGACGTAGTAGGAGCCCGAGGCGTGAATGACTGCGGAGATGGTAAATGTGGCGAGGACGAGGAAGTACCGCCTCAAGCTTTTGGCGGTGCTGGTGCTTGGATTCCGCAGGGATGGGATGTGATTCGCCATGAAGACACCAGGAGATGTCAGGATCTGATAGAATGTTTCGAACAATGTTAGTCAATCAAGAGATCCCAGTGCGTGAATGATATGGAGAGACTGACCCTTCGCCATGATTGATGCCACCACTTCCCCCAAAAGTTGCGGAAACTATACGCCGACGCCGCACTCCCAAAAGACGCTGGCCACGCCGAGGGCTGGCTCCACCGTTTTCCGATCCCCAATCCGACGAAGATGATCGAGAGGAGATCTTCAAGCAGACTCATGTCCATGTATGTCACTGTATAGTAACCCCACCACAGGAAGAATCGAAGTGCCACGTGGACGAAGGGTCCATTTCCAATGGACGCGTGGCTCAATAGCCAGCGACAGATCGATTGCGTTGCGAAAACGCCGCCATATTCAGCCGCCACTTTCAATATCCTCTTAAACACGAAAGTCGTCCGGTCGTCTGTGGGTGCAGGTGGCGTCCCCGACACCTGCCAGTTCCATCCCACACCGCGTGCCAACGTGATGAGTTCTGCCGCCCAAGAGAATTTCTGCCGCGGAGACATTGTCTCCGGACCGTTCTTGTCGTCGACATTGTCGATACCTTTCCTCCTAAACGTCGCCTCCGGTTGGTTCAAGTACAGTCTATCAAGAATGGTGAAAAACCAAACAGACAGGAGCTTGCCATACTTGTACGTTTCCTCCTTGTTGTGCAGGAGCGAAGGCGCTGGGGCGAGGAATGCACTTGATATCAGAATGAGGGGCGCCGGGTAGAGCGCTTTGCGGATGAAAGAGTCGGGCTGTAAGGAAAGAAGGGGTGGGATTGATGAGACGGCCAGGACAGCGCATTGGAGGCTGTCGAGGGACCAGGTTGGGAGGTGCGCTGGGGAAAGACCGATAAAGAGAGACATTTTCTCATGAAGGAATGACGAGAAGGAAAAAATAAGGATGTTGAAACACTTGCCTTAGTGACTGGATGTGCTTTTGATGCTGCCTGCTGTGCCATGTATTACTCTTTTGCTCGTACATACGCTATTTCTTTCATCGGGCCTCCATGATTAGCAGTTGCATACTTCACGACCGGGGGTGTGATGAGAAAGAGAAGGAGAAAGGGGGCCTCTCGAATTTAGCGCCTTGAGGTTTTGGGACGGGAATAGCACATTGAGCTAAGAGTAATACAGAACCGAATGAAGCAGTGCTTCGCGCCGCACACAGCCTCTTCTCTTGCTGACCCAGCTCCATATCATCGAGATAGTGGTCGGGGTTTTCTATGTGTGAGGAAGCTTTGAAGGATCGGTGACTCGAACTCTTTTCGAACGGAAATTTCCTTCCGCACATGGTGACTACCTAGTACCCATGCTGCTTTTATCTAGATAGACACCGGTGGGGGGTTTCCTTCGGTGCTAAATGTTGGCGAGGGCCGATCCATTAGATACCCTTGATACCTTACTGCATCCTAGTATGCCGCAGTATGTCCGATAAGCATTCGACAAGGTCCCTCTTCCAAGCACCTCAGGTCCAACTTAAAGTCTTTCCACTTGTCTGGGCCTCCGCTTCTTTTTCTTTTTCTTCCTCTTGAACAGGCCCAGATAGCATCTCTATGCATTCCCTGAGAGCCCATGAGAGGACGGAGCTCGGAGTTGCTCTTGCAAAAAGGGATAGTTGGATGGTGGAATGGAAACGCGTAGACGTGCTCGAGTGCTATAAGGACACCAAACGTGAGTAACAGAATAATGGCTAGCACAGCAAACACAATCTAAGGAGTGTCCCTCAGGCTGGCAGCGTGGGCTAGACAGCAACGCCCTTGAGAAGTTCCTCGATGTAAGATTGCCCTCATGCAGAACATCTCTCAAAGGCTAATGTAAATCGTGGACCTGCGTGGATGTGACGGACGAGTGCTTTGTGCGTATTTTGTACGAACGCCCCGCATCTTTCGTGCTCGACACAATGGTGATTCTTTGCGGTGCAGTTTTCTCGAAAGTCTAGGCGCAGGGACAACAGCTAGCGAAGTCGATGATGTTGCTGTAGATCCGGCTATCCTTAGATTGTTACGCGGTCGAGTTGGACTGTCCGACCACCTTGTTGCTGCTGTCTGTGGCTTGGGCCATTGGTACACGGTCAAACACGGGCATTTCCTCAGCAGCGACAAAAATGGGAACCCTCACACTCTCGGTATGTGACCTTACAGTCATCCAAAGGGAGCTCCAGTTGACCAGGCTTTTGGAGAGTTGTTCTACGAATATGCCCCGTCCACGAGTGCATGCACGCATTTGAGAATTGACCTGGATAAGAATTCGGCGACATACTTCTGTTTGAATTTTCCTGAATCAGCGGCTGTGCGCCTTGCATGTCAAGTCCAGTGCGTATCAGATGAACTTGGGCCCTTTCAACTTGACATCCTGGTAGTAGACGAGACGTTGAAAACCTGGCAGCACAAAATGGCCTCGCATCGGCGATCAATGAAGCAATTTGTGGGTAACGACCCCTGGGCCAGGATGTGCCTCAGCTGTTGATGCAAACAAGGAAAACAGCAACCTTTCCGACCCTCTTGATCACACAATCAAAGAGTTGCACCAATTGTCCACAAGCTGGCATATTCTTTTCCGGAAAGTAGCCGATTTTGAGGCGCATCTCGCTTTCTTGCAAGACGCTCAGTCAAGGTGTTGCGACGCCTTGGCCCAGAAGCAATGTGGCAATCAGGCCCTGCAGTCAGTGAAGGCCACGAGTGAAATGCTGCGCTATTTGCAGTCCAGCTGCCTCTCATTGAGGCTACTTATCTCAGATTATCGGGAAAGGACGGGCACCCAGATCAATCTCGTGAGCCATTTCCATTTTTTCCTCCACCAGCTTGGACTGAACGCTTACATGAGAGGAACAGCTCTATCATCTCGCAAATCAAGCAGAGAGCCGTGCGAATAAGGAAATAGCCGCCCACTCCAATAGAATTGCCGACTTCACGGCGAGAATTGCAGAGCAAACCCAGCGGGACAGTGCGTCCATGATAACCATTGCAGCTGTGACTATGTTCTTTCTGCCAGGGACCTTCGTAGCGGTATGTTCTTTCTCAGATTGTTGTCATGCTGCACATCCCTCGCCGGGACACGAGGTTTATCATCAAATTCATAGCTAGCGAAATTCGACGGTATTCGGCACGCACTGGTGTTTCACAGATGCTGACTAGACGTAGTCCCTGCTCAGCACCGTTGTGTTTAACTTCGAGGAGCATGCCATAGGTGTCTCTCGAATGTGGTGGGTATTGCCCGCCACGGCAATTCCACTTAGCTTGCTTGTCTTTGCTGTCTGGCTGCTGTGGCTGCGATACCGGTGGTCGCACGATATAGCAGCGGTGTTGAACAAGTCGAAAGGAACTTAGCCCGACGAGATATAGGTGTTGGTCGGGAAGACGCGATCTGGACGTTCGTAGAATGAGCATTGCCCGTAATGGTTGGCGAATTGTCTTGACATCACTAGGTCCCAACCTCTCAGCCAAGGCCGGCGTCTTATCTCCCTAAGGGCAGCAAGCATTTGACCGTCGGTCCAGCGTGCCGCCTCGCACGCCTGCTTCTTAACGTCGTGGCTCTTCATTTTGGCATCTATTTCTATTTGAGCACCACCGGTACCATACATGCACATAACTTGAGCTGGGGTCCGCTTATTGCCCAGAATGACCAATGCCACGCGGCTCACTGTATACTTTCTTCAGTCTCCACCTTACTGCAACAGTAGGACATTCACATCGCACTACACGCTCTCAAGGTCAGCCGTGGAGCGTGGCCAAGCTTCGACCATGCTCAATTCAGATTTGCGGCATGCAACTTTACAAGAGGACCACATTCCCAACTTGAACGAGGCTGAGGCATAGAGATAATCCAACCATTTCTCATGATGACGGTATCTTCCGAGATGGGAAATGCGCGATGTACCAAAGTTTGAATGGCTGATTTGATGACAATTCACTTAAACGAGAACAGAGCCACTGCAACCTCTTGACCCCGCCGCGAAACTACTGGTAGGGACTGCTACCTCATACGAATACTGCTCAAAATCAAACTCTTCCAAACTGTCCAGCCGCCCCAGGAAACCCTGGGCTTCACCCTTGAGCCATGCCTGTCTGACCGTCGGCTCCGCGAATTTGTCAGGATTGGCTGTTATCTCAACCATCAATTCCGAATGTGGGCACCAGATGCATCTCATTGCCGCGGCCTGTGCAGCTCTGACACCAGACAAGGAGTCTTCGAAGACAAGGCATTCGGCCGGGTCGATGGGTCTGGTTCCAGGGTCGAGCGTCTCATTGATCATCTTCAGAGCCAACTGAAAGATATCGGCATGTGGCTTGCCCCGACCCTTGGGTATCCGGTCGTCGCCGCCCACAATGGTTCTTCGTTGGTCGAAATGCCTGAACACATCTGGCAAGTGCTTAGTCTTGAGTTCGAAATTGACGCGTTTCGAACTGGTCGCGAGAGCCAGCTGCACGTTTCTTTGACGAAGACCGTTCAACAACCTGCGAACTCCGGGTAATGGTTTTGCGGACGGGAATATCTGTCGCTGCAGCTCGGCGCGTTCCGATTGGTACTGCTCTGCAGAAATAGGTAACTGCGCCCACCGGTATATGCAATCTGCAAAATCTGGCCGTCCTTGATATTTCGCCCTCACGGACCAGGGCAGTTGTGGCCGCCCGTATCGGGAAAGAATGGTGTTGATGCATTCAAGGTATAGATCTTCCGTGTTGAGCAGGAGACCGTCGAGGTCGAATATGCATGCTCGGATTTCGGGCAATCTGCATCTCCTAATCGTCAATCAGCTTTTTTTACTGTCTTTCCTTCGATGGTAGGCGTCATTGACTTACCTCGTGAGACTCGACGATGTTGGAGATGGCAGAACCCTGGCCGCTGTGGGGATGATCGATAGGTTCAGGATACGTTGGATCTTTTCCTCTACATCTTGAGTGCTCGGAAATTCCCGATGGGGATACTGGTGATGAGAAAATGTGGACCAAGCCTGGTTCACCAAGAGTTTTGGAGAGGGCGGATACTGCACTTCTTCCATTTCACTAATTTGGACTCCCAGACCCGTGGCAAAGTGTATCGGAAAACTGGAGGCGATCAGGCGGCAAATGAATGCGTTGTTCGAGTGTACAACTTTCACCTGTGTGGCATATGTTTACCAGGAGGTATTTGGCTGATCTCATCAGACCCTCAACCAGCTCAATATTTATGATATAGCGTTGTTTCCCAAGGGTTCCGATTATTCTATCCCTGGACATCAATGAAGCCGTCCTTCCACTCAGCCTCGTACCCAACCTCACCAACTACCTCAAACGAACACGACTTCGGCGATGAGTACCCACTTGGACCTGATTACAATTCAAGGCCAAAACCATCCGTGGAAGCGTGGGTGACTACTCTCCACAGGCGACACAACGCCACAGGAGGATTCTGCCCTACAGCCGCCATTCTCTGATAGCCCTAAAATTGTGCCCAGAGTACCATTTTCCAGATTTACCGTGGCGTAAGCCTCCTCAGCCTCCACCTGACAATATGAAGTGCGAATTGCATTAACTCAGCAACCGAAAGGAAGACCCATCGCTCAGTGAGGCTACGGCTGACATTTACTTCGCTAGCAGGATTTACATGCTGAGATATGCAGCTTATTGTCTACAGCCCAATGCGTTCATGGTAATGCGACATTCACAGCCTGCAAAGATTGTATTTGTCGCTCGACCAACAAGGCAGTGGTTTGCCGGTCTCCTTGGCAGTGAGTGATTGTTCTTCGGAGTGAAACGGCGCGACCGTTGTTCTGTTTCCAAATATATGTCCTTTTGACAGGTGGATTTCAACTCTGCTCTCATCTCAGAATACTACCAGATGGTGGCTTTGAGTTTGAATGGGCTGGGGATTTCTCAGCGCAGCCTCATCACGCGGCCAATGACCATCAAGTGGTGACATTTCTTCGAAGCCGGTGCAGATGGATCAGCTAGTCATAACTAATGAGGCAGGAGGGCACGTTCTCAAAGAAACCTTCCCTATCTCGAACATAACCGAAGCTACACAGATTCCCCTCTGACCATTTGACAGAGAAGACAGAATAACGCTACTGAAGACCAACATAATTTCAAATGTCAACACAATGGCATCGTCTTCGGGACGTTTCGCCCGCGTCCAACGATTCTACACGCTATCCTACGGCTACATCTCGACCTGACACTCCAGATGAGAGTGAAGAGCGACTATGGCACGCAGATCACAGCCGTGCATCGAGTTTGCATTATGCACAATCACTCAATATCTCTACACAAGACGTCACAGACTTCCTCCACCCCCAGAGACCTTATTCCGAACGTTTCGCCGAAACGAGACCATTAACAGAGCCCCCAGTTCATCATTCTGAAAGAACCACGAAACAAACAGAGATTTCAAGGAAATATGGTGGTCCTACTAAAAGCGACGACGACGATGACGCCAGCAAGCGAGGTCGATCATTCTACCTCGCGTTCACTTGCTTGTGTCTCATCGCCTACCAAACATCTCTCGATGCAGTCATCGTCGCTGCAGCTCTTCCTGATATTGCGGACGATCTGAACGCGGACAGCGCGGGGGCATTTTGGTGTGGAACTGGATTTTTGATCGCCCAAGCAATCATGCCGCCGTTGTACGGCATCTTATCCGAGAGCGTTGGTAGGAAGATATCAATCCTCGCGGCCTTGTCGATGTTCGTCGCAGCTTCCGTGTTGTGTGCAACAGCTCGGTCAATTACGTGGTTGATCGTTGCTCGAGTGGTAAAATTTTCTCCCTGACTGCGCCCCTTCTTCTAACATACACTGTGCTAACTATAGTTACTTCGCAGTGGCAAGGCTTGGGAGCCGGAGGTCTCAACTCCACCAGCAACATCATCGTAACGGACCTGGTAGGTCTGCGAGAACGGGGCAAATTCACGGGAGTGTTTGCACTGGCAAGTGCTCTGGGCTTGGTGACTGGAAATCTCATCGGCAGCAGTATGGCTGAATATCTATCGTGGAGATGGTGAGTATGAGGACGCTTGTTTTGTAAGTCTTCGATCACTTTACTGATACCGCTTCAGGATCTTCTGGATCAATTTGCCCTTGGGTCTGACACCCTTGATTGGACTCGTGTTCTTCCTGAAAGCGGACCGGACCGAAAAATCATTCATCGAGGCCATCAGAGACCTCGACTGGATTGGTCTTGTTGTTCTGGTAGGATCGTCGATTGCGCTGCTCTACGGAATCACAACGGGAGGTGTTCTGCACTCCTGGTTATCGGCTCAGACTATAGTACCATTGGTGATCGGGGTTTTGGGAATTGCCGCTTTCGTCGTTTTTGAAGGTCGCTGGGCGAGGAACCCTCTAATGCCGCTTCGAATCTTTTCCAGGAGGACCGCCGCAGCGGGATATGCGAGCACTTTTTTCCATGGCTTCATTGTCTGGGCTATGTCATACCTGCTGATTCTCTATGTAGGTCTAGCCTCCCATCCCTTTTCCATGAATTAACTGTGAACTTACTACATCGTAGTTCCTGGGAAGCTTCGGCCATTCGCTCTTCCTTTCTGCTGTTGAAACCCTTCCTGGCGCAGGAATCATCGCGCCAGTCGCGGCAGGGACGGGCTTTCTCCTGTCCGCCACAAAGAAGTTCCAAAAGGTCGTCTGGGTATCATGGGCCTTTATGGTTCTTGGACTGTCTCTGATGGCTACACTGCGGGCGAATTCGAGTCCGGCGGCCCAATTCGGATTCCAGGTCATCACGGCCATTGGGTCCGGGGCGCTGTTCCCATCGAGAATGTTGGCGGTGCAGGCGGACCAGGACGAAAACGACCTCCCCATGGCCGTGAGCTTTGTCGTTTTCATCATGGGGCTGGGTCAGGCGTTCGGTGTGGGTGTAGGGGGTCAAGCTTTTCAAAGTCAGTGGGATGCTTTGGTCGAGCAGGCGCAAAAAGTGCCGGGAAAGCTTCCCGCGCAATTTGTCATCCCTGGATCAGATGCTCAGAGCGCGGCGTTCATATTCGACGCGTTTCCGCAAGACATTCAAACCCTGTACCGCGACATCAATGCCAAAGCGCTAAGCACGGTGTGGATTGTGCTCGCGACGGCTGCAGGTATGGCTTTTCTGAGCAGCTTGTTCATGAAAGATCTGACTTTGGATAAAAATCGAGGAAGTCAGGCGCAATATGACAGGATTGAAGAATAGGCGTCTTATAATTATGAATGTGGACTCGATCTCTCTTTGATTCAGGACCTGTTTACACAACGGCCATTTTAGCCACAAAAGGTGCCTATGCAGCCAGCTTCAAAATTTACTAACAAACTACTTTCGTCGTGTCATCAAAACATCGTGGTCTTGCCACATACGACGATGGACGCCCGGATCAGGCAATTTTCTCTACTCCTGCTGACCAGGACAGTGGGATGTGCGTGTTGAGGAAGCGCTTGGGTGGCAGGCGGCATTGAGGGGTTCTTTTTTTTGGCTGGCTCATCGTGACAAGGGTGAGCTCGCTGGAATTGGTTGAGATCAGTCTCGGTGAGGCAACTTGCAGGGGCTTGACAGGTGACAGGGAAACTTCTCGTCCCTCCCAGCCTCACTCTTTCCAACTCTGTCTCAGGATGTACCTAGCTTTATGAATCTAGCTTTTGTGTATTTGTCGAAACCCTACCTAGGCATACTTCCATCGCGAACGAACATATTACGCGAGCAGAGTTTTACATCCAACATGGCTGGTACGCCCGGCATGGCCCTGGCCGCTGCCTTGTCCGCTGATCGCCTACAAAATCACCTGGCTTTGAGTGGCAGAAGAGGTGTGTTGTGCCAGGTAAGGACCCAGGCCCCTTTCAGTTGGCTGCTTGTGTCGAATGTAACGAACTCGAGTAACTTGTTGGTTTCTTTCCATGCATATAGGCTTTCGGAATCAAGCTCATGCCGGATCCTATTGTGGCCCAGATTGCAAAATCGGCTGGCTTCAACAGCCTGTTCATGGACCTGGAGATGCCGAATCTGTCCCTCGATGTCGCAATCAAAATATGCAAGGCAGCGCTTCCGGAAAGCATCACGCCGTTCGTCCGAGTACCATATCAACGTGGAGATGGCGTCGTGCAAGAGCTCCTCGATGGAGGAGCCATGGGCATCATGTTTCCTCATCTTACTACCAAAGGTACGCCTCTGCAAACGTTTCGTTTTCTTGTGCATGTCCTGAGACCATCATGTGTCTAACGCGGCACTCTACAGAGGAAGCCATGGCCGCCGTGTCCAGCTGCAAGTACCCCCCTAGGGGGACGCGATCAATACCCACCGCACCGCTGCCTCAATTTGGATACCAAGATTTGCCGAAGGAGAGGATCATCTACTCCTTAAACGACGTAGGATCAACCGTTATCTTGGCGATCGAGACGGCTGAGACATTGCGCAATATCGACTCTATTGCGTCCGTCGACGGCGTTGAAGTCTTATTCGTTGGCGCTAAAGCTTTGTCTATCGAGCTTGGCGTTCCAGATCAGTTCGACAGCCTTATCTTCAAGGGTGCTCTACAGGAAGTGAACCGTTGTTGCAAGGAGCATAAAAGGATCTTGGCAGTATCAGGAATTTATGATGCCCATTACCTGCAGAACTGGGTGATCATGGACCTCGAAGCGAGATGTATTGTATCAGGCGAAGATGTCAATTTTGTTGCCGCTGGGGCCAAGACGTATTATGAAGCTGTGCGTCGCGCGGAGTATGACTATTAGTAGATGGGAAGACCCTGCTCACCTGTGGTCCAAAGCACAAACCAACAGCGACCGCGACAAAGAATCTGAGACAGTGCTCAAAATGACATTGTGGACTGCGTGACTTTCATAATCACAAAGGGCGTTAGTGCTACATCACCATAAATCTCTCGAATGTTGACTGAAGAAATATACATGTACTAGTATGTTGTGAAGGAAAGCGAAATGTGTAGAAGTGCAGCCTCGTCAGTTGATGAGGCAGCAACGTCGATACGACGCCAAGGCGGACAAGGCTGTCGCTTTTAAGCCGCCGCAAAGATCGACTTCCTTCACAGAAATTGAATCCACCCTCTTGCCCGGTGCTGCCCAAGTCACAGGTGTTGCAGACTCATCTTCAACCGGTCTACTTCTTCATGAACCCTTTTAGCATCCCGTTTTCTTTTCAGCTGTCCCATCCCGCACGGCTCTGAACCTCGGCGCATTTTTCCTACCCGCACCTAATCCGCGCGATAGATCGTCAAGAAGTGATTCTCTCCCTCAGCCTGCGTGTAGCGGCAGTCCAAAATGGCGCAGGCTCAACAGCAATTGAGCAATAAAGATGGCGCCCTATTCAGACAAGTCGTCCGACACTTTGAAAACAAGCAATACAAGAAAGGTGCCAGAGTCTCGTGCCTCGACCGGATTTCCCGTGCTGATGTTCTTTCCAGGTCTTAAATCGGCCGAGCAGATCCTACGAAAAACCCCCAACCATGCCGACACCCAGGCCATGAAGGCCCTGATCATCAGCCATCAGGGCCACACCGAAGAGGCCTTTGCTCTTGCCAAAACTGCCCTCCATAACAACATGAAGTCCCACGTCTGTTGGCACGTCTACGGGCTGCTGTATCGCGCGGAGAAGAACTATGAAGAGTCCATCAAAGCCTACAAGTTTGCCCTACGATTAGAACCTGAGTCCGCACCCATACAGAGAGACCTTGCCCATCTGCAGATACAAATGCGAGATTATGAAGGCTACGTCCAAAGTCGGAGAAACATGCTGCAACAGAAACCGGGCTTCAGACAGAATTGGACGGCTTTGGCGATCGCCCACCATCTCGCCGGGAACTATGAGGATGCGGAAAACGTCTTGACTACTTATGAGGATACGCTTAAGACGAAACCAACCAGGTCCGATCTCGAGCACTGGGAGGCCGTACTCTATAAAAACTTCATCATCGCAGAATCGGGCGAGGTTGAGAAGGCGTTGGATCACCTGGAGGCCGTGGGCAAGAAAAGTCCCGATGTGCTGGGCGTGATGGAGATGAGGGCAGACTATTTGGCCAGGTTAGGTCGAAAACCTGAAGCTGAGAAGGCATATGCCGCTCTACTGGAACGCAATCCCGACGACTCGGCATACTACGACGGGTGGATCTCCGCGAAAGGCCTGGAAAACGGTCCTGCTGCAGAAATTAAGAAGGCGTATGACGAGCTGGCCGAGAAATTTCCCCGGGCGGATCTTCCAAGACGGAGACCATTGGACGTGCTCTCTGGAGATGAGTTCAGGAGTGCGGCAGACAAGTATTTGCAGCGAATGCTACGAAGAGGCATCCCCTCTACCTTTGCCAACATCAAACACCTCTACACCGACGAGTCAAAACGAGACGCTGTGCAGGAGATTCTGGAAGCATATGCCTCTGGAAAAGCGCAACCCCAAACAAATGGCGCCACGGAAAACGGCGACAAAAAGGATGACTCACGTTTTGATTCTTCAGTTCTCTACTTCCTCGCCCAGCACTACAATTACAAACTCAGCCGAAATCTCGACAAAGCCCTGGAATATGCCGATAAATGTATAGCTTTGGACCCCAAATCCGTCGATTTCCACTCAGTAAAAGCCCGCACTTTCAAACATAAAGGTGATCTCGTCAAAGCCGCTGAACTTATGGACCAGGCTCGCTCGTTGGACGAGAAAGACCGCGCTATCAACACCAAATGTGCCAAGTATCAACTCCGCAGCGATCAGAACGACAAAGCCCTAGAAACCACGAGCAAGTTCACGCAGAATCGCACAGGTGGACCTCTGGGAGACCTCATCGATATGCAATGCGTTTGGTACCTGACCGAAGACGGGCAATCATGCCTCCGCCAGCGACGCCTCGGCCTTGCCCTAAAACGTTTCCACCAGATCCTCAACATCTTCGATACATGGCAAGAAGACCAATTTGACTTCCATAACTTCTCGCTGCGCAAGGGTATGATTCGCGCTTACGTTGAGATGCTGCGCTGGGAGGATCGGGTACGAGAACACCCCTTCTTCTCCACCATGGCCATCTCGGCCGTCAAGGCGTACCTCTTACTCTCCGACAACCCGGACCTGGCGCACGGACCTATCATGGACGGGGCCAATGGCTCCAACAAGCCCGGCGAAATGAGCGCCGCGGATCGGAAAAAGGCGCTGAAGAAGGCTAAGCGCGAGCAGGAGAAGATGGAGAAAGCCGAGGCTGAGAAGAAAGCCCTCCTTAAGGCTAGCAAGCCCACGCCCAAGAGCGAGGAGGGCGAGACCAAGAAGGAAGATCCCGACCCGTTCGGCAAGACGCTCGTTGAGACCAAAGAGCCGCTGAAGGACGCGATGAAGTTCTTAGGACCCTTACTCGAGTTCTGCCCCGACGTGCTCGAGGCCCAAGAGATGGGATTTGAGGTGTATCTGAGGAGGAGGAAGTTCCTCCTCGCTGTCAAGTGTCTGCTGAAAATGAAGGCCCTAGGTGGTGAGACGGAGAAACTCAAGGAGTCCGGCAAAAAGTTGAAATCGGCATTGAAGGACGCGGGCGCAGAGGTCTCAGACAAGGTGAAGGAGATCGTGGTGTCTGAGGCAGGGGTTTTGATGCAATGAGAAAAGTGAATTCCGATGCTCGCCTGCCCGGTCTTGACTGTGTACCAGAATGAGCCCCTGTTGTATCCTTGAACTGGGATGCGATGAACTTCAGCAAAGCATGCTAGGGCGAACGAGGCTGCATAAGCATAAGGAGTGTGGTGTCCGAGACAAAAGCAAGGACGGAGACTGCGGCTGGTTTGAAATTCCAATATGTTTGGCCGCCTGAGGCAACTGAGCTGAGCTGTTGCTACGCACCACCCCTCCCAGCCCTTCCTCCCCTTCCTCGCTGGCATCCCCTTTCTACCTACCTACCTGCCTACCCACCTGCCTATCTTGACCTGCATGGCCAACACCATATCTCAAAAAAAAATCGAAAGAAAAGAACCAGAAACAGAATCAAAATCAAAAAGAATGGAAAATGTTTTTTCACGATACAAACACTTCGAAACCCCTGCCCCACCCGGGTTCACGGTTCACGGCCGAAAGTTTCTTGTTTTTTGCATTGCGTTGTGTTGCGTTTGCATTTTTTCTATGAGGTCTTTTTGGCATGTATACGTACGTGCGAGCGTATGCTATTTTCATCATCAGCGCGAGTTTCTACCATCAAAGCGAATGAGTGGCCCTTGGTGAGGGAGAGGCGAGACTACTTTGTATCTCAGATGGACTCGGAAGTGTGGATGAAAGTGGCATACAACCTTGGAGATCATTCAGGCTGTGGATGGAAGGACAAGATAAGACAATACAACACAACACCTGCCCGCTGGAGAAGCTGACGGCGAGATCGGTATATTACAGTATACTTCATGAGCTGTAGGGTATATACGTAATCCAGATGGACGGGGGGAATAAAGTGCTCGGTCTGTATGTAGGTATGCATGTACATGCCCCCCCCAAAAGAGAAAAAGAATGCCATAACTCTTTCGTACATGTACATTTATCTCAATGCCGCGCTATGCTTCGCTATGCAAACATGGATATAGCTGCCGCCGCAGGTCTTAAGTTGACAGCACATAGATAAGTACGCAAATCGTGATCTCGTTAAAGGTGTTTCGCCCTGAGTTTTTCATTCTCATTTTCCGCGCTTGGAATTTTCTGCCCCCCCTACACAACTCTCCGGACAAGCATATTGCGGAGGAGATTCGTGGGCTTCCAGATCTCGCGACGCATTTGTCTTTTCAGTTCAACCTCGTCCACATCGCCCACTATCTCGTCTTCTCTCCGCACGTCGTGGATTTTCTCGTCCGGCGAGGGCGGTTGCAGCGACTGGTGCTTCTCGTCCAGAAACAACCGATGTTGCACCTGCCGCTGGCGTCGCATCTCTTGCTCTCTCACAAGCCGGGCTTGCCATTCCAACTGGCCGACTTTCCAGCCGCGCACGATCCACAGGCATATGCCAGCGCCGATATACATGAACGCAGTGAATATCTGGGGCGGGAGGTAGATCCAGCTGTCTACGTTCTTGCGGCGGAGTTCCAGCGCGATGGCCTCGGCAGTCGTCGTGGGTGGCACCATCGACAGCCAGGTCCAGGATAGTCCTGCAGGAAGGTCTGGAAGACCCACAACTTCGGCAGCAACGGGTGCAATGGTGGCCCAATAGACACCAGCGACAGCACCCCCGACAATGGCGAAAAAACAGAGTATGCCCATCGGAGCAGACACCACTTCTGCAGGGATCCAGAAGGTCACACACAGAAGGCCACATACTAGACTGAGCGACGTGGCAAGGTTCATGCGACCCCAACGGTCGGAGACCAGCCCAATAATAGGACGACCGACCATTTGCCCCAAGTTGAAGACTGCACCTAGAACGGAACTTTGCTGTGCGTCGAGGCCGATAGAGCGGCCATAAGCGGGGAGTGAAAATATGAGAATAACATAGCCAAACATGCTGAACCAAGACCAGCCTTGAAGAATGAGGAATTCGGGCCGGCGGAGTAGGCTCACGTCGAAAGACTTATGGCGCGACTGGGTCTGTTTGTTACGGTCCCGGATGAGGTTCGATGCGGTGAGATTGACAGCGAAGGAACAGATTCCAAGGACGCGAAAAGCCCAAGCCAGTCCGTTCTTGTCAATGACTCGTTGCGTGATGAGAGAGTACATTAGGCCACCGAGACCCGAGCCAGCCGCCGCGATGGCATTTGCGACGCTTCGCTTCGTGGTGAACCACTGAGCGACAATTCCAACTGAACCCACAAAAAGAAAGCCCATACCCCAGCCGAAACAGAAGCCTTGGGCGAGGATGATCTGATATTTTTGTGTCGCGAAGCTGGCTCCTATGAGGGAAAGAGTCTCGAAGAATACGCCGAGATGGAGGCATGTTTTGGTTCCGAATAGGTGAATGACCCGTGTGGCCAGAGGAGCGATCAACATAGCCTGGGAGATGGAGAGACCGCCGATAAACGCATAGGCGAGGGCAGATGTGTTCGGAAAGTAGTTGTTGTTCAAGTAATAGCCAAGAAAGACGCCGTACGAGGAATTGATTCCCCATGTGTGTCCTGTGCATTCACTATCAGCGATTGGATACCAAAACGTGTGTTATCATATTGATGGCGTGATGGGCTAACGACCCCAGATCTGGTCCCCAGATTGGATCTATGAAAGAGGTTTGCCTTTCGCTTAAAACTTTGATACTGACCATTGATAAAGAAACAGCAGGCTACGCACACCCAGCCATAGCCTCCATTCGGCGGCTCGTCGTCCAGCTTGGGTAGTGTGGATGGCGTTTGCTCGACATCGGTGTTTTCCGATTCGTTATCTTGACGAGAGCGGCGGTCTGGGGACGAGGCTCGAGGCTCTGCTAGGTCGATTGGAGGATTCTCTGCCATTGTGTTCCATTCGCTGTAGAGGTAGGAGAACGTCAAGGGACGAGGAAAAAGAGCAATAAATGAAAACCTTAGATGACCGCTTCAAATTTTCAGAACCGCATCCTTTGGACCCAGGACGTACAACGCTCTACCCGAGGCATGACCGATATAGAAAAAGCTGCTCGTACGATGCTAGGTGCCTACTTATTTCCACAATTGGGTAATAGCAACCTTCCGTACAGGTGGCGGCGAAACGGGAAGAGGTCCGGACGGCGTATCAATCCCCAGTTTTGGGACTCATTTTGACTCGTACCCTGCCTCGCCTGCCTGGGCGAAGAGTAGCATTCTTCCATTGTGGGGAGAAAAGGAAAAAAAAAAATGAGGGGACGCAGAGCCTAGAGGCCGGCGGCAGCTTGTTTCGTGCCGTCATTGCCGATGGATGAAATGCAAAGAAGACAAGCTGCATTTCTCCAAAATGGAGATGATTAGTTTGCATCCATAAGCTATACTCGTTTTTACAGACAGCAGAGATGAAAGAACAGTGTCTGTCAGGTATCAGTGATGAATTTGGAGGAGCCTGCTTAAGGTGATGATGATGGTGATGATGATGATGTTGAAGTGTGGAGAGTCACAGCCTGAGGCTCACAGGCTGTCGGTCCCCGCGGTTGTCGTCGCAACCAACCACGCCCTGGTGAGCCTCCAACCGCCCAAACAAAAAGTGCCAGCGCCCGACCAGCAAATATCAACGAATGTCAATGAGATTCGTGGCTTCATTTGCTGGCTTCAGCCTTGACATACATTGAACTCGCTAAATGATCTCACTTCTTGTTTCTGAGCGAATACCCTCGACACTATCTGCTTGATCAATCTGCACACCGTACTGTCTACAACTTGTTTGCTTCAATTGCGCCGTCAAAGTCGGATTTAAAATCTGAGCTGCACGCACACTTATGCATATGTCGTGACACTCCCCAGTCTATCTCACCATGTTTCACAGAAAAAGCAGCTTGGGCGGCAGAAAAGTCTCTCCGCCTCAGCCAACATGCATGACTGCCGAACAGAAATGTATGTCAATCCATCTCACCCTACACATCCCGCACCCATCATGCCTCCACGAGATCCTCCTTTTCAATCCAAGTACTCACATCAGTTCTCAGCTACATACCTCGATAATCTCAGAAATAATCGCCCTGCCAGACCTACCGGTTCTCGACCGGCTCCATTCACCTCCAGAAAGTATGGCTCGTTGACCTCCCAATCATCCTTGGCCCGTTCGGACTCTGCCCCTACCGTTTTATCGCGCGAAGAGGCTGCTGAAGAGGAAGATGACAATGTCGCGGCCGTGATGCAGAAATCATCGTCGATTTCTTCAAACTTCAAAGGTCGACCTCTGGCACAACCTCCTAGCAGTGAGCCTCCGAAAGTACGTGGCCGGAAAGTCTCCCCAACCGCCACAATCGAAGTTCCGCAGGCATCTGTAGCCGGAATCTATGTTGAGTCAGTGGCTCGACAATTGGAAAAAGAGGAGGCACAAAGTCTACGACAGGCCCTAGAGCAGATCGACCACCCCGGCCATGATGACGAGATGAGAATCTATGAAGCGGCCAAAGATGAAGCTGCCGATTTGGTGTGGAAGCACCAGAATCCCAGAGCTGCAGAAGACGAAAAGGCTGCCCCTTATCGAAACCCTGATCTGCAGTCTAGGGAGAGACGGCGGAGTAGTGGGCCGCGTAAACCCAGTGGAACCAGGAGGGTATCGTTCCCAACATCCGAAACAAAGATATATGAAGAACCAGAAGAGTTGAACGAATCACTAAAGCCGACAGTACGACCACCAAGCACCGAACTTCCTCTCAGAGCCAAATCTCGAAACAAACTACCCTGGCTGAGAGCAAAGCCCGCCGAAATGGAAGACCCTGCTGCTCAATTGCCTGCAGGCAAGAAATTTGACCGATTCGAAATACATAGAAACCCACCAACGCAGTCACGCAAAGCCGACTACACCGAGAACACACCTCCGAGGCCACTGCCGGTCATTGACACAATCGAGGAAGCAGAAACACCAGGCTCGCGTGGAAGCCTTGAGATTCGGGGCGAAGACATTCGAGCAGCAACAAGCATGAAGAGGAAAGACCGAAGCCCAAATCTCCCTACTCCAACCGCTGTCAGTGATCAGCTTGGCCGACCTATTGTAAGCTTCAATCCAGCTTGGAAGCCACCCAGTGATTCGCCTCGATCGAGCCAGGACATTGATCGACCCGTCATTAAAGTCATGGAATCACCTACACCTGCGAGAGTCACTGAGCGACCACTACCTAGACCTACGCCCGCTGTTCCTACTATTAATCTTCCTGACGACAAGCCACCATCACGACCTCATCCTGAAGTGACTGTTTCTGCGCCAGCTGTACCTACCATCAATCTTCCTGACGAACCGTCCCATCCCTTCCAAGGAGTACCAACGATAAACCTCCCCGATGACACGCATGATGTGCCAGTCATCAACATTCAAGGGGACCATGATGCCTCACCTTCAGTCCCAAGCATAAATGTCTCAACCGATGCTCAGCCTAGGACTTTACCCAGACCACTTCCCAGACACTCTGCAACAGCTCCTCAACCAAACAGGACTGTGATTAAAACACCGTCGACACGAGTGCCCTGGCTCAACTCTCGACAATCGATGCCTACAGTCAGCTGCTCAAGCTGTGCGCTTCCCATTTCAGGACGCATCGTTACAGCCTCGGGCTCCAATTCACAGCGAGATCTCAAAGCCCGCTTTCACCCTGAATGCTTCACCTGTCACCACTGCAACACCGCCCTCGAGTGCGTCTCTTTCTACCCAGAACCCGACTCATCCCGCCTCTCTCGTCTAGGTATTCCTACTGAGAATGAAGGCGACAACGAACCCTTGGACCCGAACGACCTGGTACTCCTCCAAAACGACCCCCTTCGCTTCTACTGCCACCTGGACTTCCACGAATTCTTCTCTCCACGCTGCCGCAGCTGTAAGACACCCATCGAAGGCGAGGTTGTCATCGCGTGCGGCCACTCGTACCACGTCGACCACTTCTTCTGCGCCGAGTGCGGCGACCCATTCTCTTCAAATACGCCTTTCGTCGAAGGCAGTGATGGATACGCATACTGCGTGAGGTGCCACACGCGCCGCACCTCGGCGCGTTGTCGGGCATGCAAAGCGCCCATTCTGGACACAGTCACGGTCGAGGCGCTGGGAGGCAAGTGGCACGAGACGTGTTTCGTGTGCTTGGAGTGTGGAGGCGGCTTCGGCGACGAAGGCCGCTTCTTCGTCCGCGATGTCGAGGTCGAGTTGACGGACAAGGAGAAACGCAAGGGTATGACGAGGAAAGTCGAGGAACGCGCCGTTTGTGGCGCCTGCGAGGAAATGAGGTTGAAGGCTTGAACCCATCAATCCCTATTTCCTTCGAGGAGGAGTTTTTTCTTTGGGTGGGTGGGAGGCGGGTCGGTCAATCAATCTATGGTACGGGACCGGTGGTTTATTCAAAGGCTAAGCAAATGCAAGGCAGGGCAAGGCGCGAACCTCAATCCAGGTACTACTTTTACTAGTCGATTCAATCATGGGAGAAGCGCACCCGAATTACTCTACTCGACTTGTCATGTTTTACCAACGTGTTTTATAGCACATATGTACTATCTCTCACATACGCGACAGACACGGTGAATGCTGCCTGCTCTACTAAACTAGTACATGACGTCCATGAAACGCTGTCAAATCAAGTCAGATTGCGTAAAGGGCCTCCGACTTCTCGAGGTTCCTGTCACAGAAGTCACCCGAAAGATGTAAGCAGCCATGTGGAAATAAAATTAAAGCGTGAAATTTTTTGGGACTGTCTGGTCTGTCTGCCAAGTGTTCAAGTTTGTTGTGACTGTTGTCTAAAGAAAGGTCATGAGGGAGAAAAAGAAGCAAAAAGCCCGACCGACGCCTGGCATATTAGTCGTATGCTCGAGGAGAGAGCAAGATAGGCCAAGGCCAGGTGAAGCCAGAAAGATCCTTCTGATCAATGGATCTTCCGTTGAGCTCCCAATCGAGAAAAGGAAGCTCTTGCGTTGCGAAAATATGCATATCCACATTCATCGCCATCAATGCCACAGTACACGCATGTATTCCCCTTCAAGCTCCTCGTTCGTCATGGTGGACCAACAGCTTCCCAGGAAAAGACCAGCCTCAAGAGACTCGGCCCAAGCAATCAGTCAATCAATCATCCTCCATGTTTCTTCATTTCCCGCCCGCCATCCTCGCCTCAATCGTCCGCAGGTCGTCTCGTCTCATCTCGTCTAGTCCCACCACTGAATACAAATCACCCGAACTCCTTGCTTGATGTAATCGCTCAATGACTGTTGTGATAAAACTTTTTCCAGTCCAGTTTGGCGCCAATCCTCGAAGCGCCGCAACGCCTAAATGTCAACAGCGGATAGGAACGTAATCTTGCCTTCGTCTGCTTGTACGCTCATGTCTTGCACGTTTGAACGTCGCGAACGAAGTCTTCCACGCCAGGAACCGGTTGATGCAGTTGTAAGGCTGACGTAGCTTGTTCAAGTAAAGATATACCATCAGAGCGTAATATTTCCTGATGCTGTTTACAACGTGTTTTTTCCGTCTCCGTAATAGTGAAATTTGATCATGAAAAGCCGGACAGGTTTAACTTTTGGGGTTGAAGGGACGGATATCTTACAACCTGAGTCATACCAGTGTGGTGACACACAAGAACTTCCGCTTCCTAACGCGGTGGTGAAGTCTGGTACGCTCCATTTGTGGCTCGACCGTCGTTATTGTTGGACTCATCGTCATTTGGAGAACCGTCACCGGTGAGGTTCTTGTCTGAGGCAACGATCTTGCCATGAATGTTCTGCAGCTCTTTGCCTTTGATACCTTTGTTTGGCCAGTATGTAGCAGCGTAGTCCCTAGGCACAATTAGCAAGAGATTCAAATCAAAGAAATATCCGCATTACTTACCACATGCGCTTCTCAACAGGCTCCTGATTCTCCTCCAAGCCCGCAATCTGCTCGATAATGAAATTTCCAATCGACTTGAGCAGCACGCGGAGTTCATTTGCTCTGGCCTGACCATCGGGAATCGCACCCTTGGTCGTAGCTTTAATCTTTTTCAAGGATTCACGCACTGGCTTAAAGAGAATAGCTACCAGGGTGTCACTCTCTGTTGCAGAAGCGCCGTTTGATGGATTCTCGGTTCGTCGATGATCGCTGCCATGTCGATGGTGACTGCTATGATCATGCTCGTCGCGACGTCGACGTTCCTTATGGTCTTGTCCCTCACTTTCATGTTTGGCGTGACCATGACGACGCTCTGAGTGTGGAGTGCCATATCTCTCAGAACCTTCACGTTGAGTTTGACTAACCGTACGATGGCGAGGTTTTTCCGAGTCTCGGTGTGCCTTCCTATGCTGGGCAACAGTGGAAGGGGATCCGGCAGCTTTCTCCGAATGATACTTCTTGTTGTTGCGGTGATGATTTTCGACGGCCCGCTTGGCCGCTGGGTCGTCAGCGTATTTGCTCTTCAGTACCGAAATGAGGTAATCAGCACGTCGTACGAGGTGAACTGCTCCTGGAGATTTTGCGTTCTTTTCGTCGCCTCGCTCTCGTTCGGCCTTCTTGTCAACACGATGCTCCTCGAGAAAGAATTTTTCCGTCAAGCCAAGATCTGTATCGTCGCGGATTCGCTCCCAGGCTCCGTAACCGTGTCGAGCGATGCCTACGCAAAGCATGCCATCTTCCCTGGCGCCCCAGGGACATGAATATCCAGCAGCTTTAGTAGCTTCGGGTATACGAAACGATTTGAAATCTGGGTCTTTCGACGTGACTTCCTGAAGGAGTCGCATCTCGCCAGGACGCTCGAGAATGGTCTCAGCATTGATTCGCTTAACGCCATGGAGCTCGAACAATACTGCTTTCCGATCTTTCTTTGTGATAGGTCGGTTGGAAGTCCGCTCGAGCTCGTGCATTCGTTGCTGTTCCTCGTTGTAGAGCTTCTCTGACATATCCCAGACTTCCTTCATGGCGGCCTTGACAACACCAATGTCCCTGCCTCGCAAGCGAGCCTCGGTCAGAAATTCTTCTTCGCGATCATCAATTGAGCCATATCGGAGATGACCTTTGATGAGATATCTATACTCGCGCTCACTCAGAGGACGTGAGGGATCTGCCTTGGGACCCTCATCGGACTCACTCTCCGAGTCAATATCTCTCTGCCGTTGTTCAGAGCGTCGAGCCTTGCGCGCTTCGCGATCTTCAGTCTGCTGGGTATTTCGAACTCGTGGTTTATTCTGCTCGATGACTTCGGCCAGATACTTCGCGTTAGCCTTCTCCTGTTCTTCATTTTGAATGCGTTCCAAGTCGGCCTTGGGGATGATATCGTCCCAAGACATTTCGTCGACTTTGACATCGACAAAATCGAAGCTTCTTAGAAATTCCTCACCACCGTCTGCATCTGTGCCATCGGGTTGCTCAACCTTATAGTCTTCAGCGCTGTTGAGGACAGCGTCAAGGTCAAGTTCTTCAAGCTTCTTTTGGTTATCGGTCTGCTCGAACATCTTCTGGCCGCGCTTCTTAAGAATTCTTGAGATTTCACTGGAGCTGCCCGGTTCACCAACCAGAGCGTTACGTCTCGCTTGGGTCTCCTTATCAGTAACACCACGCTGAATGGTCAAGAATTCCAACATCAGCTTATTTCTCGCCCGCTCGAGAATTTCTTCTTCGATGGTCTCCTTGGAGACTAGGCGATAGACGCTGACGGGCCTCACTTGACCAATTCGGTGTGCTCGGGCCATAGCTTGTAAGTCGGCCTGAGGGTTCCAGTCGGAATCGAAAATGATAACTGTGTCGGCAGTCATCAAGTTGATACCGAGACCACCTGCTCGAGTAGAGAGCAAGAAGCAGAAATCCGAGGAGTCGGGAGCGTTGAAATGGTCGATCGCGATTCGACGAGGGCCAGCCGCAATAGTACCATCAAGCCGCTGATAAGCGTGACCTCTGTAATCCATGTAGTCACCGAGAATATCAAGCATCTTGACCATCTGGCTGAAGATCAGAACACGATGGCCATCGCGCTTGAGCTTGGTGAGAAGTTGGTCGAGCAGCATCAGTTTTCCACTGCTTGTGACGAGAGCACGCAAAACCTCTTCGCGGCGGGCATCGGCGGGTATGAGGCGTTCTTCGGCGGCCGGAAACATAAAAGGGTGATTGCTCGCCTTCTTCAACTCCATCATGATATTCAATAGTGATTGTTTCTGGCCCTTAGCTCCTTGATTGAGCGCGGCATAGTTCTTGGTCAAGATGTTCTTGTAGTACTCAAGCTGAATGTCGGACAACTCGACGCGAATGATCTTTTCGCTCTTGGGCGGAAGATCTTTTTCGACTTTCTGCTTAGTTCTTCGGAGCATGTACGGTTTGATGTCTTCGGTGAGTTTAGCAATCTTAGCACTTGCTTCTTCCGCGGTCAAGTCCATGTTCTCGTCGATGTTGACAACGCCAGGATTGAGGAAGTCAAATAATGCAGAGAGCTCGCCAAGATTGTTCTGCACAGGCGTGCCGGTGATAAGCAGACGACAAGGGGCTTTGAACTCTCTCAAGCGATCATAGAGTTGAGATTCGCGGTTCTTGAGACGATGTGCCTCGTCGACTGCCATGAATTGCCATTTAATCTGACTCAAGAACGGTGCATCTTGTAAAACATACTCGTAGGTTGTCAGCAGAACGTGGAATCTGGGGTGCCGAAAATTCCCATCTGGCAATAGCTCGTAGTCCTTGATGATATTGCGAGCAGTCTGATTGCCGTTGTAGACGACATAATTGGTATCAGGCGACCAGAGGTCAAATGTTTCAGCCCAGGCCGGCATTGTGGACAGAGGGACGGCGACGAGGAAAGGACCTTGCTGTCCACGATCATGTCTCAGCCAGCTCATGAAGGCGACCGTCTGAACAGTCTTTCCCAGACCCATTTCGTCGGCGAGAACGACATTCTTTGCTTTCACCCAGTTGTAGGCAAGGAAGTTCAAGCCAGTCATTTGGAAGTCACGGAGAGTGCCGCCCTGGATATAAGATGGCTGCTCACGGACTGGTTGAAATAACGATCGAGACGATGCGCTACTTTCGGCAGCGTTGGACTTGAAGTCTTCACGTCGTCGGTTGATGTAACGATCAATCTCATTTTGTGCAATCTCGCTCACCAACGCCGAGGACTCCCAGGTGGCTTGCTCATAGAAGAGACCTTTCCATTTGACATAGTATTCTGTGCCTTCTTCGCCGTCACGATCACCGATTACACGTTCGACCTTCTTGTAGTCCTCAAGAGCGTCAATGTATTGTTCGCGATCGAGGATCCATTTCTCTTTGTCTTCTGGGGCAATGTCGGGGTCGTTCCGAATGCGGATATCTTCCATAAGAGTCTTTCTGATATAGTTCTCTAGTCGGCGGACACTTCTCACCCCAGCAAGCGACTCGACAGTCTCCCAGGTGGCGTGATAATAAGCTTTCTGCTGCCACTTAATGAGGAATTCGTAGTCATCCTTTGATCTGGACGGAGTCGTGACATCAGCCTTGAGTTGGTGGTTCAAGACAATGTCAATGGCTGGCGAGGTATCCTCCTGGCCATTAACCCAGTAATTCGGTGTCATATTTTCGTCATCCTCTTCAAACATGTCATCATCTTCATCCTCGTTATAGGTAGAGATTTTTGCAGCTCGACGGGTAGAGAAACGAATTTCGGCATGTTGAGGTGTGAGGCTATCGGCAGACTGCAGAAGCTTCCGACGTTGTTTCTTGGACATTTTGGCTCGTCGACCACCATACGCGTCCGAGTCATCATCGGAATCTGAGCGAGAGTCCACAATAGGTGTATGTTGCTTGGATGATCGTTGGGAGACATGTCGCGGGCGCTTCCGAGGAGGAGCAACAACGTCCGAGTCGGAGTCATTCTCATCTGTGGTTTCCGCCATGTTGGCCACAGGTCGCGCCCTTCCGCTTCGTCTCAGGCCGTACATTTCGGGATTGTTCCTTATGTAGTCGTCTTCGTCAACTGGATGTGTCTTTCTCTTCGCAGGTCTTATGCTGTCATCGGAGGAAGAAACGTCTTCATTCACTCGCGTTTCGTTTGTATGCATGGTGACGTCCATCTCGAAATCCGCGTCACCTTCAGCATCAGGCTCGTCTGAGCTCGGGTCCTCGTGATCAGGAAGATTCTCGTGATCATAGTCGTGGTCGACATGTGACGGCGAGGCACCGGCAGCGACAGGCTCGGCAGGATCGGACAGTTCGCTCTCGCTGTCTGAATATTTGGTACCGTTCTGCATCACGATGCGAGGAGGTGAAGGAGGTGTTTCAGAGGAGGGTGAAGGTTCGGAAAATGGGGGAGGTTGATTTTGGAGGAGGGTACCGGAGGCTGTAAGAGGCAGAGCGTCAGCAAGGTCAGCCACATAAGAGCTCCGGCAACAAGGAAGCGCAAGGGTTGGGTAAATTGGACTCTCGCGATCCGGAAACGACTCATGATCAGTTTGTAGAGTGCTTCTGAGATGGACAATGCGCAATATAAGATGGATTCGATAGAGTTGATGGACGGCGAGATGATTTTGGTGTGGAAAGACTGGGTGACCCGTGGCGGGCGTCCGACCCATATCGCCCCTAGAGGCGGCGTTCAAAATCACACGAGAGCATAGTATAGTGGTTCCAGCGTCTCGTAGCGCCTTCAGTCACCAAATATACCGAACTAAACTGAAGGGCGTTGGAGCTGGAGGAAGCGGCCGAGCAGCCGCCGATCAGCAGTATGGGAATCGAGGCTGGAAAATGCAACCAGGAAACAAGTAGTAACTCAATAAGGGAGACTTACACTCCATCACGAGAAGATAGAGCCCGCCAGGCGTGCACTTTTGGTGAGTATTGATCGCAATTCGTGTGTGTGTGGTGGTGGAGGGGATAATTCGAGGTGGAAATGGAAAATGTATGGAGAGAGTAATGGGCTCACACGAGGCGAGGCTTTGGGGTACGGAGCAAAAGTAAGAGGAAGGGCAAGCGCAGGGCAAAGGTCGTCTAGCTCGACTCGGCACTGCCGCAACGACACAAACGCCGCACCGGCCTGACCCAGGCACCCAAAGTCGGTTGGGGAAGGTCAGGCGAATAATAGGCTTGCAATAGGCGTGGTGCGCCAATAAGATGCCTAGGAATTGGATTTCTTCGGTTGACTTTGGTGAATCATGCGGGTAGGGCTTAACATCGACATTTTTTCTGCCCGCACTGTCATTCACAGCCTCTTTCCATTCACTCACCACACGCCCATCTTCACAATAGAAACTTGGCTCGCTATAAGGCTGTCTCTATTGTGGTGTGTGACTCATTCGCACTTTTCGACCAAAATTTAAATTGTTCGTCTGCTGCTGGTACAGTTTGCAAGTCGAGGACCACTTTCAAAGACTCGCGGTGAACCCCACTGAATCACCCACCATGTCGGACAAACTGACCAGGTAAGTTGTTGCTGCAGGCCGCTGAGATGCGTTTGACAAGACTAAGTCGACATTAGAATTGCGATTGTCAACAGTGACAAGGTGAGAATAATTTGGGCGCCTGCCTGCGGTCCTGTTGGGCGTGTGTGTGGCTAACTAATTTATTTAATTGCCCCGCAGTGCAAGCCAAAGGTGAGGCAGATTTGTGTGATCCACGACGGGCGACGACGACTGACAGATCTCCAGAAATGTCGACAAGAATGCAAGAAATCGTGTCCGGTGGTGCGGACTGGCAAACTCTGTATCGAAGTCACTCCCGAGTCCAAGATTGCCTACATTTCGGAACGCTTGTGCATCGGCTGCGGTATCTGCCCAAAGAAATGTCCATTTGGTGCCATTCACATCATCAACCTGCCAACCAATCTCGAAACTCAAGTCACCCATCGATACTCGGCAAACAGTTTCAAGTTGCACAGGCTGCCCATGCCACGACCTGGTCAAGTCCTGGGGTTGGTTGGAACGAACGGTATAGGAAAGAGCACGGCCTTGAAGATTCTCAGCGGCAAATTGAAGCCCAACTTGGGGCGATATGACAACCCACCAGACTGGGAAGAGATCTTGAAATACTTCCGTGGTTCTGAGTTGCAAAGTAGGCCTCATGTTCATATCTTATTTTCTCGAGTTTACATGCTGATCCTGGAAACACAGACTACTTCACCAAAGTTCTGGAAGACGATCTCAAGGCTATTGTCAAGCCCCAATACGTGGATCAGCTCCCCCGAGCCATCAAAGGTCCTGTCAAGAGTGTCAAACCTTTGATTGAAGCCAAGTCCGACTTGGGAAATATGCAGCATATTATGGACGTTCTCGGTAAGTGTATCTAGGTGCAAAGCATGCCAAGTATACTCATCACTTTTTCAGAACTCAACGCTGTCGCCGATCGAGAGATTGGTCTCCTTTCTGGCGGAGAGTTGCAGCGATTCGCTATTGCCCTTGTTTGCGTCCAAAAGGCGGATGTATACATGTTTGACGAACCGTCGTCCTACCTCGATGTCAAACAACGTTTGAGCGCAGCCAGGACCATTCGAGAACTCCTCAGAGCCGATGACTATGTCATCGTCGTCGAGCACGATTTGTCGGTTCTTGACTACCTCTCCGATTTCATCTGCGTACTCTACGGCAGGCCCGCTGTCTATGGTGTCGTCACTCTTCCTTCGTCAGTCCGCGAAGGTATCAACATTTTCCTTGACGGCAACATTCCTACCGAGAACCTGCGCTTCCGTGAGGAAAGCTTGACCTTCCGCATAGCAGAAGCTGGTGAAGACTACATGGTTGACAAGGCTCGCGGCTTTGAGTATCCCTCCATGGAGAAGACCCTTGGGTCTTTCCATCTCAAGATCCAGAAGGGAACATTCACCGATTCAGAGATCATTGTCATGATGGGAGAGAATGGTACAGGCAAAACCACCTTCTGTAAGATGCTCGCTGGCGTGGAGAAGCCCGATGGGCTACAGAAGGTCCCAGCCATGAACATTTCTATGAAGCCCCAGAAGATCACCCCGAAATTCCAGGGTACTGTCCGCCAGCTCTTCTTCAAGCGTATCAAGGCTTCGTTCTTGAATCCACAATTCCAGACCGACGTCTACAAGCCCCTCAAGATTGATGACTTCATCGATCAAGAAGTTCAAAATCTTTCTGGTGGTGAATTGCAACGTGTTGCCATTGTCTTGGCCCTTGGTCTTCCCGCCGACATCTACCTTATCGACGAACCCTCTGCATACTTGGACTCCGAGCAGCGTATCATCGCCGCACGTGTCATCAAGAGATTCATCATGCATAGCAAGAAAACTGCCTTCATCGTCGAACACGATTTTATCATGGCAACCTATCTTGCAGACCGAGTGATCGTCTTCGACGGGCAGCCGTCCATTGATGCCCGTGCCAACGCTCCTGAATCCCTTCTCACGGGTTGCAACAAGTTCCTGAAAAACCTGGACGTCACTTTCCGCAGGGACCCGAACTCATACCGTCCCCGTATCAACAAGTACCAGTCCCAGCTCGATCAGGAACAGAAGCTCGCCGGGAACTACTTCTTCCTGGAGGAAGAGAGTTAAAATATTTTTTATAATCTTTCACACCAGGCATCTTCAAGAATGAGCACGATCACCGCTATGATCGCCACGAGAAGAATCACGAACAGAATCAACACGAACGTCACGAAGGTCACGAGAGCACGAACAATCATGACAGTAATGACGCCACGAGAGATTCACGACTGAAAAGCACGGGTAAAAGTGCTAAGAAGCGCCGAGGCGGAGTTGTCATTGCCGACGACGATGAGGCCGAGGACAACGAAAACGACGACGAGTACGACCTCCCGAGGCGCAGGGTGGTCGAGTCGTGCAATATCAGTACATACCATACTTACACCGGACGCGGCAGATCTTTTATGTCCGAGTCTTCAGCAATGATGTGCTGAATCAATATGTCTCATGTCATTGAGACCACCGATCGACCGCTTACCGCGATCGAGCCAGCAGTGTTTGGAGACCTCCTCGCTGTCCAAAACCACTTTGGCTACGCACGCCTCGCGAGTTCGCCATGAACGACGATCTCGACCTTACGAGATGCAGCCTGCTGCAGCAGTATCATCAACACATGCAGTAGACGAAAATTAAGAAGAAGAAAACTTCAGGGCAAGTAAGACAAATGAGTAGCCTTGGAGCCGGCGTTGATTTAGAGCAAAG